>APFE030620358.1:0-135049 GCA_000404065.3 Pinus taeda | reverse complement strand
CTTTACATTACATAAATGAACAATTCTTGGATGATACAAATGACAAAACCTCCTTTCTATATATAAGAGTCTAAGGAGTCACAATATAACCCAGCTGACCTAAAAATAATAATATAAAGCCACAAAATAATATAAAGTCACAGTAATAACGATATGGGGATAATAGGGGCACAACAATATTAATAAGGGGTACAATTACAATAGTAATGGGGTAATCACTAGTGTTATAGGGACCCGACAGGAGGTCACACTAGTTAGTGCGCAAGCGTTGTGCTTACACCACGGTTCACTTCTAAGAGTACATATTTTAGTTCAATGTATCATGGACTAAGAGTAACAAGTTCATCATACAAAGGCAAGATGATAAATAACCATGTAGCGGTAGTTGTACAAACCCTTCTTGTACTCTACCCAGCTCATTTCATGACTCACACATGGTTTCATGTGAACTATCTATGAATGAAATAAATGAATGAACTAACAACAAAGCCAATCAAAATCAGAAGAAAAAATAAGAGAAAAGAAGGCAAACCAACAAGCAAACAAAGCATGAAATAAAAAAAGCATGCAAGCAAACAATTGAAAGCAAACACTCCTCCTACTCCTACTCCTACACTAACGGTGCATGATCCTAATCACATGAAGTGATACTTCCAATGCAACCATCAGTGCATTGGTAGACCCATGTGGGTGAAGGCTTGGTTCACAAGTAACCCAATTGTGTAGACAAGCATACAAGAAAGATATAATAGTGAAGACAACCACACTTCATGTTTCAAAGTGTCCATGGGGCATAAGTGAGTGCATGTGCATGATGGACTGTCCATGGACTTATCATGGTGCTGTGTGACACTATGTGCAACTTTGAAGCAAAAGCACACTCTTGACTGAGCCATGAAAGCAAACAAAAGAGACAAATATAAATTTCGTTGAGAATGAGTGCTTGTAATGTAAGACTCCTCCAATGCATGAGCAATGGGATTGTGCAGTTCAAGTGGAGGAAGTGTGATCTGTGTATGAGATGGATCTTCAATGCATACAGACAAATGATGAGGAGCATTTGGTGATTGGAAATGAGACTAATCCCAAGAGAGTGAGGGCTTGACATAACCATCATCTCTATATGAAGTGCCTTGACAGTCTTGGGTGTGTTAACTTCGTCATCAGGTAAATCATCATAAGCTAGTGGCCTTGAAAGATCAACTATGATAGATTCATGAACGTGATAAAAAATGGAAGCAAATGGATCACGACTGGCACGATCAGAAAATTAATGAATTCTTCAGCATCATCAGATGAATCAAATAGAGGGGTAGATGAAAAGAAAATGAAGTCATCCTCCATGTTTCCGGAAAAGATAGATGAAGGATCAAATGGATCCTCAATGAATAACTTATCCTCTCCATTGTCCAATGATGGTCTAGCATCTAGTGAGTCCTACAAGTGATCAACAATGGGTGCATCTGTGGATGAAGACACACATGCAAAATCATGGATGTCAGGTTCACCAAAGAAGCTAGGAAAGAAGAGAGTGGGCTTGGATTAAAGGGAGTCATCCTTTGTCGAGTGTTGATGTTCAAGATCCCACTCATACTCTTCATGAATGACAGTGCATGTTGGTTGTGCAACACCAACTTTGTCAGTGGGTTTTTCCTCATTCACAATAGGTGAAGAGTATGGAATGGATGAACACAAGACAACATCATCTGTAGGAACACTTGAGTGTGAAGACAGAGGTCGAAGAAAACAATGCATATGGGAACTTGAAGGACTCACAACTAGCTCTACGTGAAAATTGAGTGGAGTGATGTTGGGAGGGTATGAAGGGTGAACATATGTGCGAACATGATCTGTAGCATAACTGGGCGATGGTGGAACTGTTGAATGAGAGGGAGGTGGACACTCTGTTGAGACAATGCCTGCTCCCACATGGGATTGTGTAGTTCCATCAACAAATAAGGTTGAGTGAGGCTTGATGTCAAGATTCCTCTTGGGATGGGAAGATTTCTTAAGACAGTACTCGAATCGGTCCAAAAGATAAGTGAGCTTCATCTGGCTCGTCAGATCTTGAAACTGCAAGTCACAGAAGCATTGCCAAAAATCAATAACAGATTCATGCGGAGCCCTCCATTGCTATAACAGTCTCTAGTCAATATGGTCTAGATCAAAATGATAGAACATGTCTTCAGTAAGATCACATAAATGCTCACATCAATGCATGGTTTTAGCTGGTAGGCTAAACACCCAACAAAATGGAGATTTGCGAAGTGTGCATGCGAGCAACAACCCGGCTTGTTCGTCAGTAAACTCATCTTCCTCATCAATCATGGAAAGAAAGTTATGTAAGTACTCAGGCTAGGGCAATTTGCCTTCACCATCATACGTGTGAGTGGAAAAGAGATTGAAAACCTCCCCGATATGGAGACATCTTCATGATTCAAAAAATACCTCGAGGGATGAAGGATGCAAGACTCCATGAAAGATATGCAAAGGTTGAAAACTAGATGAGAGGATACTACTTGTCATCAGACCCTCCTTCTAGCACCATAAATATTGATGGTGTTGGAACCACCAAAAGGTCAAGTGGATCTTCCTAGTAAGAAGTCCCAATTAGACCTCATATTGTTTGCTGTAGGAGTCCCAGTAGTGCATCGTAAGGGAATGCCTTAACCACGATGTCACACAAAGGCAAGTAAGATAACTTTGTCAATAGCAAGGGTGTGACTGATGTAGAGAGTCAAGGAACGTGTACGAGAGGTTCCAACACATCGAAGGGAGAGGAATGTGAAGGTGAGGTCCAAGTTGAAAGGGATTAGTCCCAACTTAGCTAGGAACACACCACACAAATGACATGCACAACATTTGGAAAAGCAGTCCACTCAGATGCAGATGTCACAACATACAAGGCAAGATAACAGGAACAACACTAACGGACCAGTTTGAGATGAGTGTGACAATTGATATAGCAAGGTTCATGAGAAAGGTCTATCTAATTTCCGGCAGAGCAGTCAACATGGACGGTGACAGCATTAACAACATATGCAACACATTAACAACAATATTCATATAATTTCATACAAATCAATTCATATACATGTACGTAAGTTAAAAGACATATATCATTAAGGAAAATGGAACAATCCAACTACAATAACAAAATATGCATGAAAATGTGCTAGCTCTTATTATTAAATAAGTGTAAGTCACAATCATACAATACACAATGTAAACCTACTAGCCCCAACAGTCGGTTATAGCCACATTCACCTGTTCCTCCAAAGAGATGTACTATCTCCATGCAGTGGAGAAGCCAAGGCATGTTACAATATTGTCCAAGTCTTCTTCAAGATAGTCTTAGTAGAATCTTGGATGACCAAAAGCCTGTACAATGAGTTATGAGGGACTATTTATAGCAAATGGCAGGGTGACCCTTGACATTCCCCTTTGTCACCATTCAACTACACTAACGACTCTTCACCTACTCTATGAATGTTACATTCACTCTTGACACTTCACTTACACTTCACATCACTAAACATTACAATGCACATGCACCCATGTAGACAATGGCTTGAACAAACCAAACTAGACACCACTCTCGCTTAGACAAATATAGAAGTCCAACTGCTTGACATCATCATACTGATCAAAGTAACATATTGGTGCCAAGATTGGTAGTCTCTGATAGTGTCCATTTGTTCTACTGTGACATCCTTTAGGAACCTAAACCTTGCCTCCATGGCATCTAGGTACACTACTTGGGCTCCTCTATCCAATTCATCTAAAAACATGCACATCATTGTCCTCAATGTGGCTGGACAAACAACATACTTGCAAGTGATGCACTGATGGCAAGTTTGGAATGGTGGTGATGCACATAAAATCATCAAATTACGAGTCAAGATCTTGTTGGACTTGCTTCTTGGTCTTCACTTGGGTGAGAGTCCCAAGTGATGGAATCACATGTCTTTCCACCACAACCTACATCCTCTTGAATACTTGTGCATGGGAAGCCTATATGCTAGTGATGAGTTGGGGTAGGTCCTCATAGTACCAGATCTAACTCTGGATATGTGCTTTCAACTCAACCACATTAGCCCTCATCATGTTGGGAAAATGAAGGGGGGGATTCCTTGTACTTCATCGTCCATGTCTGCATGTTATTAATGATAGCGTGTATGTTCTTCAAGATGTGAGCTCTTCTCACACATCTGCCATCCATGAAGATGAACGACTGCTTGATGCACAGTACCAAACTTGGAGTACAATGCTAGCATGATTGTGTCCAAGTAAAATAATTCATCTAGTATCACCTTATTTTTTTCAGCTCGGGTGGACATTGTCACCTAGTCTGCTCCCTGCGTGGCCTCATGTAGTTCCTTCGCCATTCGCTCATTCTCAGCTCAGAGGAAGTGATCATTGGAGCTAGTGGCTTTGGCATATACTCTAGTTTCATCAGCCAAAGTAGTTGGGTGCTTGTGCACATCAATCACAATCACTTGTTCTTCAACTTACACAGGGGATGTTCAGTCCTCTGGAGTTGGTACTCTATCAAGCTGCACAACTCTATGTTGAGATTCATCAAAAGAGATGTTGCACATCTTTGCTTCCCGCTGACCACCAAGGATCTCAATGCCTCCTTGGTAATTTGAGACTTTCTCATCATCTAGATGCATTGAAGTGGGCGAGTCAACCTCTCTATGGTATGGTATGAGGTCAGTATCTTATTCCAACTCTTGTTGCTCCATGTTTGCTTCCAATTGTTCAAGAGCCTGTCCTATCTCATGAGCAAACTCTTTCCCCTACAAGGGCTTACCCTATTTGCCTCATGTTAGCTGTTAAGAATAATCGACTGCCTGTAAGGGCACTGCTTCGTCTATCTACACATAATGTGCCCCTGTGGTGTATGTTGATGTTGCGCTTCACTCTCTTGTTGGTGCAGCTCTTGTTCTCTCTAGAGTTGCTCTCTCATTTTGTGCAACTCCTTCTCTGCTTCTTCCATTCTCTTCTTCTCCCTCTACCTCCATGTGATGTGCCTATTTGTTGCCTCTTTGCCAGAATAGCCCTAGTTGCTTGTTCTACAAGTGGATATGCTCGAAACTTGTAGCTTTGTTCCTCCTCCATGCAGCTGACAATCTTCCTCCTCCCTTTGTTGCGCATAGGTATGCTGGGCTCTCTTGCCTCTTCTGTTGCTGCTACTACTACTACTACTGGTGTTCTCTGTGATGTTGCTTCATGCTGCTATGCTAACCACTCTACAAAAAAACTGATCTATTCATTGTGTCTGGAGGAGTTGAAGCAAAACCTCCATGAGTTCTCCTCAGCCCAATGACATGCCCCATGGATCCAATTGAACTAAACTCTCATGCAGTGATCCTTGACTATGAAATGTGGGTAATACAGGATGAAGCTTCATAGGTCAAATGGGTACTTCTTCATCTGTTCAGCTTCGAAATCTACTTACTTGATGCTTTGGATCTCGTATAACCCAATCCATAATGGAAAAGTGGGCCAAGGTGCCTTCTTCTTCCACTGTAACCTGGCTTTTAATGTTGTTGAGGTATGATATGCTACTTCCTACATGACAAGCACATCCAAAGAAAACTTTGGCAGAACATGCAGAGGTTTCTCTGCACTAAACACTCTGATGAATGTGCCATCTGGTGAGGCATACCAATCCGTAATGCATAACAATGACTTCATTGCTTCTTCTAAAATGCAAGGTGGAACCTCTTCGAATATCAACTTGTAGACTGGGGTGACAAGATGGTTGGACAGTCGTATGATCACTCCTCTGAAGATGAAATTGGAGAATAGATTGAAATACATGTTCACAATAGTCTTCGTTAGTGACCATGCCCACTCCATGCCCAATAATTCATGTCGGGCATATATTGCATCTTGAATGTAGGCAGACATGTAAATATCTGCATGCATGCCTTTTGGTGACTGTTGAGCCTTCGTGACTTGCTCCTTCAGCTGGTGAGCTAGTATGCCAGACCAGTTTCATGGTCTTCCTTCTCTAGCCAGCTGGTCCAGTGCAACCATCCAACTCTGAGGGAAGATCTTAGTGCTTGCTTAGCCACTCAATCGACATGCAAATATGACTAAGTATTGCTATGCCTTCCTCAATATCTTCATCTTATAGATCTGATTAGGGGTCATCTTCAAATGTGTTGGCTCCTTTACCCAATCCTTCAAAATGTCTCTGCAGTGGCCTCTGTTGTTGGGCAAGCTAAAAAGAGGGGACATGAGAGTCATGGGCTCATCCATATTATACATCTCATCATAATCTCATGCCCAAAAGGTTCCAAGCTTATTCCCTCTAAGACTTCTCAAGGTCATTGTCTCGGGGTCAGTGTGAGAGACAATCCAGTGAATCATATTCATGCATGGGAACACAGGGTATCTGCATGCAATCTAGTACAAGACAGATTTATGAATGTTCAAGTACACCTAACGGGCTTCAAGGTCTTCACCAAAAGTACCTGTCAATGTTTCATTCACCTCTTGCCACTTTAGTTTGATGTACTTGTCTAGATACAACTTTGTATCTTTGTAGATCTGAAAACAAGAGGACACCTGCTCAGCTACTACTCCAGTTGCCACATGTTGGCTTATATGGGCCTGACCTAGGTTTGGAAGAATTATTTAGCCAAGAAAATCTCATAGCTACTGGCCCTTTCAGCAATAGTCTGCGGAGCGTGGACTGAGGTATCACTCGAGGTAGCAGGGAAGAGTGCTGGAACTAGGTTTCTTCACCCTTGGGATGTCTAGATGTCGTATGTAGGTATCGTGTGCCATTCTGCAGCCTCGCGCTGATCTATATTTGCACAGATCAGGATCTAGAATGATTTTAACTTTCTATGATCGCGCGGTTTACAGATCTAATCTATTTGATGAAGTATTACTTAGAAGGGTATTTAAGAAAATATTTATCAGATTTATCTAGTTCGCACACACAGATTCACATGTATTCAAAATGTAAGCATATGCGCTTAGATCAACTGTGATATTAACCATACAAATAACTAGATTCGTGATACTTTAGATTTAACACAGAATTACCAAAGCAACTTATCTTTATTTACTTTCTTCACCAATACATCCAAATCCGTCCTGTGCACTAAGCTACAGGGGTCCGTGCACATAGTTGTAAACTCTTCCAGGCCTCTATGTACACATCTATAGAGCCTCTATCCACTAACCAAACCCTCGACTCGGACTAACAGACGCTTACAGATTATCCTCCTCAAAAACCCATTACAATTCCAGATCCAAGATCATACCCAAAAAGGACCACCTTTCCCTCGTAGAGGCGCACTCTTTTTATACCTTCCTATGGTCTGTAGACTGACTTACTTCTTGTTATTTTATATTATTTCTTGGGTGGACAACCCTTTGAATCGACCTTTTACATTTTGTGCTCTGCATAGTTTAGAGGTTTACAATATTTTTATCCTATTTACTAAGCTATCAGACCCAAAACTATTACACAGGACCTCCACTACCCAATAGTCCCCCAACACAATCATCGTGACTCATCCCGAGTCACTCATTGGTGCAGTGAGACGCGTTGTTGTGGCTTCGCAGTTCACCTGCCTCTAAGTGACACTCATCATCCTACTACTTCTTCATTGTCTCCTACAATGTTTTGTCTAGCTCCTACTTTGTTGTTTCTCCCAATTGTTGCGACCGATAATGCTCATTATGCTATGCTCGGTTAACATAGAACACCCCTTCCTAGGATTTTAGCTCTAGCAGGGAAGCTGCATCTGGGACCTTCTTGTACCACCACAGCCATTTTGACCTTTGTATCTACTTTTCGCAGTGTTTGCTACAGCTTGTGTTGCAATTTTGCAAGACCTATGCTGCTGTCTGTGACATCCCAATCCTCAAGGTCCTTCAGAGACAACTTAGTAACTTCGTTTCTACCCATGGTCTCCATTCGTCCATCCTTTTGCCTTTCTATTGTGGTTCACCAACCTGCCCCTAGTCGGGGTGACAATATGCCGACCCATTCTACTTCTTGACTCCCCTATTCCCGTACATTCCCTATTGTTGATGTTGTCTTCTATGGAAACGCCTGGAACTATCAACACGATGCGCGTTAGAGAGTCCTACCTCTCCATCAACCATTTCACTACCCTCGGGCTTTCTCCTTGTGTAGAGATAATGAACAGTTTCATGTCGATAACTAGCATGTATTTTCTAGAAGTTTAAGTCGCCTGGTGGATGACCCTCGGTGATTTATAAGCGATTTAAATTTCAAATTCATTGGTTCTCACTTGTTCTAGCGACCTTGTGTAAAATCTATGGCAGCTCATTCCATATCTAACTTGCACTTCCTCTCCTAATTACCCACCGCCCACTCCCTTTTGCCATAATGCAGACATCTTGTCATGAATAGTGATAGGAACAATCACCTTTCTTCTTAGTAATGCATTAGCACACTTTTTATCCATGAACCACATTCTTATCAAACCCACGGGTAGCCTGGTACTCGTACCTTTTTCCCCCAAACTGCTTTACCATCTAGTGCTCTCTTTCAACTGGCTGGAGCAGTGAGACTGTCCCTCGAAGGGTTATTCAGGTGACCTACTTGCCCGTGCAGAGCTTCAGGCGACTGCCATTCACTCGGCCTAGGAATGGTTCTCCATTAAGTTTAGCAAGCTAAACCGTGCCCCCATTGGTAACTTCTTTGATGACATAGGGTCCCAACCAATGCATTTGGAGTTTTCCAGGGAATTTCTCGAACTTACTGTCATATAGCAATACTAGATCATTTTCCTTGAAGGTGCGCACCTTGATATGGAAATCATGACATGCTTTCTCGCATTTCTTCTGTACTTGCTGATGGAATCCAACCAAAAATTGTTCATCTTCTAGTTCCTCTAGCTACGTGAGCTTTTCCTCCAAAGCCTTGCGTTCTGCCATACCTGTGATTGCCACAATTAGTAGATTAGGCACAATATATTCCATAAGAATAATGGCCTCTATGCCATAGACTAACCAAAAAGGTATACGTGGTTCAATATGCCCATAACACAATAGGGATGCGCAAGTCCTAGTCATTTCGTCATGCATTACAAACTTTGGTCAACACTGTCTCCAAGATTTTGTTCAATGCCTCAACAATCCCATTTGCTTATGGATGGTATGGCATACTCTATTGGTGATTCATTTGGAATTCCTTAATGAGTGTGTTGATTGTTTCATTCAGGAAATTCATTCCTCGATCACTCATGAGAGTTTTAAGATAGCCAAACCTTGTCAGTATGTTCTCGAACAAAAACTTCGCAGCTTTTGTAGACGTGTAATCTTTAACTGGCTATGCATCTGCCCATCGGGTCAAATAATCTGTTGCGCTGATGATATAGTGTGCACCCATCTTCCCTCACGGCTTGATAGGTCCTACAAAATCGATTGCCCATTTCTCGAATGCCTATAGCATCATCTGTGGCTAGAGCACCATTTCATCTCTCTACGATGGTTTCCTCGTCCGTTGACATACAACGCAGGCTTGGCAGTACACTTTCGAATCCTGGTGCAAAGTGGGCCACCATAATCTTGCGTGAAGAATATTCTGGGTTGTGGTGTGACTTGCATAATCTCTGCTAGCAACCCTCCCATGTGCTTTAGCCAAGATCTTTCCTCGCTTGAACTCTAGGACATACCTACGCAATATTTCATCGTTTCCCATTTTGTAGTGGTGTCTTGCAATCACGGTGAAGTCTGCTACGCGTATCACCAATTCCTTCTTCTATTGAACAGAATATCCCTGTGATGCAGTTCCTATAGTTAAGAAATAGATTATATCCTCAAAGTGACCATCCGCTACGTGTACCACATATAGTTGAGCATCCAGGAGTCCGTCCTCTAGATTTGTGGTTTCTTTGTCGGTCTCAATTCATGATAGGTGATTTAGGCATGCATTTAAACGTTCCCACTTTACGACAACCTCAAAGTCATACTCCCAGAATAATAGTAACCATCTACAAATGCGCCTCCTCAACACAGGCTTGTTCACTAGGTATTTTAACGTCAAGTGATCGGTATAGGTGATTTAGGCCTACATTTAAACGTTCCAACTTTACGACAACCTCAAAGTCATACTACTGGAATAATAGTAACCATCTACAAATGCGCCTCCTCAACACAGGCTTGTTCACTAGGTATTTTAACGTCGAGTGATCGGTATATATCTTAAAGTGTCCTCCAAGTAGATAGTGGTGGAATTTTTGAACTTCATATACCATCGCTAATCCCTCATGCTTGGTAGTGGAGTAATTCTTCTCATCTTTTGACAATTAGTGACTTGCGAATGCAATCAAGTGTTCAATTCCCTCCTCTCCTGGTTGAGTAAGTACCGCCCCGAGCGTGATACATGATGTGTCAAAATGCACATGAAACTCAATGTATCATTTCGGAAAGACCAATATAGAGGCTGATGCCATCTTTTCCTTGAGGATCTCCAGACTTTTGTTGCATTCCTCATTCCAACAATAAGTTGCATCCCTCTTCAACAATTGTTCCATCGGAATTGTGATCTGGGCGTAGCTTTTGATGAACTTCTGATAGTAGCCCATGTGTCCGACTGTGGTGCATGGTTTTTTGACACATCGCGGTGCTTGTATATTGAGTATGACAGTGATATTTGTTGGATCCACCATCAGGCCTTGCATATAGAGCACATGGCCCAGTAGGTTCCTGAATGGGACAAGGAAAGTACAGTTATTTAAGTTTAGCGCAATCTGGTGTCGACGACAAGTATCTAGCATCAACCATAAGCTCACTACGTGCTTCTTAACCAGTCCAAACATGGTCCAATCATCAAGATAGACCTCTAAGAACTTGAGTATAAATTCTTTGAATGTCGATACCACTATTCGTGAAATTATCGCTAGCACATTCTTCAGTCCAAAGGGCATCATCGTGTACTGAAAGCAACCCTATTCAGTGGCGAATGTCATTTTACTCCTGTCCTCTGACGTGATCTTGATCTGGTGGTATCCTATGAATCCATCCGCGAAGGAGTAGGTTTCCTACCCCCCCACATTTTCCACTACCTCATCTATAAACAGAGTTGGAAATGGATTGTTAACGCAGGCATCATTGAGCTTCCTAAGATCTATGCAGATACAAATCTCACCCTTCTATTTCTTCTCCTGCACAACCATCAGACTTACCCAATCAAACTCCTCAATTGGTTCAACAATTCCCACTGCCAGCATCTTGTCCAGTTCTTCATGGACCTTTTCTTTATATTTTGGGTTCAATCAATAGGGTTGCTGCTTAATTGGTTTTGCATCTTGCTTCAACATTATCTTCATCACTCCTAGGTCTACTAGGATCCCTTTTAGCTCCATGATTTTTGTTGGGAATAAATCTTGATATTCACAAAGAAATTCGACGACCTTCTCCACTATGGCATCATCCCAATAGTCCCCAAGCATTGCATATTTTGGCTTGTCCCATTTTCAACGACACTGTGCTATCTAGATCTTTGATTTCAGTTCCATGGACCTCATGACTCCCCTCTGATTCTGGAATATTGGCATTTCACAAATCATCCTCATCATCTTCTGCCTTGACATTATAGCATTCAAGATCCTAGCTTAGCTGTCATGACCAGTCAGTCTACATAGTTTCTTTTGGTTCCAGTGGCATCTTGAAAATGGCGGCCTTTACTAGTTGTAATGCATCGTCCACGGGATCCATCCATTGATCTTCAAAGATTAATGTCGACAAAAAACCTTCGTACAAGATATCCCACTCGTCGGTGTTGTGTTGGAGCTCTACTTCAGTACACCAATTTATGGGAATGATGTCCAGGGTGTGATAAATAAGTGCACACATTCTGGCTAAGGTTCTTCTTTGTAGGCTTTGATCCATCTAGTAAGATGCATGCGCGGGTCATCACATTTATCGTATTTCTCCATTAGTCATAATTCCGGCTTCCCAAATCTAATCTTCATCATACGCCTGCAAGTGCACCAATCTTTGAAAGTCCCTTCATGTGTTCCCCACCATCGTGCAGGGGTCACACGCAAAGCCCACCTCATTGCATCAAATTGTTGGTGCTCTGGTACTGCAACTTCAAATTTAGTCAGGAATTCATCTATTATTGTCAGCCCATCATACATCGGCATTTCGCTATCCTAGGCCCTCATGTAGTACAAAGATTTAGTGACCATGTTGTAATGTAGCGTGGTCATTTCGTTCAACCTGTTACACCACCGCTCGTCTTCGTTATCTGACTTAGAAGTGAAAGATTCCTCATAGCCTTGTGATATTCTTCTATCCTCTGCTATCTTGACCCATTCTTACCTTTTTGTAGCCATTTTGTAACTACAATCTACGTCGTTGTCGCTTTCTCTGTCACACATAGGTTCAGTGTAGCGTGGTCCTTCAACCGGATCTAGCGAAATGACCATGTGGAGTGACTTTGTTTCAAATACCATTGTTCACTTCTTTAAATTAATAATCTTGTTCATGTTTGTGGCCCAGTATATTCCTAGCAATGCAAGATAGGGCATACTTTCATCCATGAGCTTAATAACTTCAAAGTCCATCCAAGTACTTGCGCCATCAAGGTCTACCATAACTCCTTGCAGCCTTCACATGGGCAATACCTTTTGCTGATTTGCCATCCATAGTTGGATAGGGGACCATTGTAGCGTAGGCTTAACCATGTGTTCCCAAGTCTATTTAGGCAGTACATTGGCATCTGATCCTAGATCCAGAATGACCTGATCCATTTGATACTTGTCGATCTACGTTATAGTCGCATTTCCCTCCCGATCCATGACTCATGTCTTCCAAACTTTTGAACGAAACGAGGTTCACTCCATCCTGTGCATCTATTTATCAACTCCTGCAAGTCTTTAATTGTCCTGTTTTCATGAAGAAAATTTATACATGTCTCTAAAAAGGTAGTTATCATCGAGAGATCCTTGTCTGCCTCCGGATGATCCCTACTACCTGGGGTAGAGACCTCCACGTAGCTCCCCTGAGCTTCCATATATGTCTCCTAACCGATCTCTAGGTTCCTTTCATCCGCTCCTATGGCCATGCCACTTCTCAGTACCATGTTGAATTTGGGATCTTCCTTGCGAGGTTCGGACCTCATAATTTGCACATTCTGGGTCATTGTTGGTTGCGATGCCCTTTTTTCGCAAATTTGTGCTATCAGTGTAGGACAATCTATCAGCTCATGATCGAATTGCTCACAATAACTACACGAAATTTTAGTTGGGTTGGTACAATCCTGCACGTAATGTCTTGGTCCCCCGTAGTTGTAGCAGATTAGCTGCCCGTGATCCCCTCCTGGCCCCATTCTGCCTCGTCCTTGTCCTCAGCCCTAGAACCCACCATGCGTGATCGTTGTGGCTAGATCATGACCTCATGCCTCAGTATGCATTCTGTAAGTAGGTGATTGGTCCATTAACAATTGGTGGCTACGACAGTCTCTTTTCTCATGGCCCACCAAACTGCAAAAGTTGCAAAATAGCTGCTGGGGGGTTTGGTTGTATTTTGGTAATAGACAACAATTATCAGTGTTGTGCTTTCCTCCCACCTAATAGATTGTGCACTAGAGTGGGGTTGTGGTGCTCGGTCCTACCTATGCCTCTGGTGGCAATAGGGTTGGTCCCCCTGTTGCCCCAAAATTCACTGAGACTAAGCAGTGATCTTTATCATGTATCTAGCTTTTGCACTTTATGCACCATACCTCCTCTTGGACATCTAGTCGCGGTACCTGTTCTTGTTTTAAATTCTTCATTTCCAAACACAAAATTTTGGATCTGTGCTTGGATTTGTTGAATTCCCATCCCCAGGTCTTGTAATGGAGTTTCGTGTAACCTCATCGTTGTCTCTAGTGCTTCAGCATGGGTTGAGATCTTCTATTGTGATAAAGCCATCCTTAGATGTGGTGTTAATGATGCGATGCAGTGCTACACATCTGTCAATGTCATGTTAACCTCACGAATAGTACTTTTTAGTCTTTGGTCCAAATCCCACAAGATTTCACTAGGCATCATTGCAATCCCTTTGAATCCTATAATCGACCATGTTTCTGACTTCGGATGGCTAAACTCCTTCTTCAATTCAGTCTAGATTTCTGTTGTCCCACCATTGGGTGATCACTTGAGTACTTTATGTACCATGTCAGTGCTCGGTCTTGCAACGCACTGACTAAGGTAGAGTTTCTGTTATTAACATCTGCAATTCGCTATGCATTCCATACTGATGTTAACATGAACCAGAATTGTTCTGGGTCTTCACCTCCTGCTCCTTTGAAAACCGGTAACTGGATTGTACTCATTATTATTACCCTTGAACTACTATTGTTCTTCGTCCCTTCTCTCCTCTAATTCTTTTCTCTATAGAGTCCTCACATTTCACACCAAACACCCCTTAGGTAGATCCCGGTCCTGGAAACAAAACCATTTGTTGGCTTATATGGGCCTGACCCAGGTTCAGAAGAATTATTTAGCCAAGCAAATCCCATAGCTACTAGCCCTTTCAGCAACAGTTCGCAGAGCGCGGACTAAGGTCTCACCCGAGGTAGTAGGGGAGGGTGTTGGAACTAGGTTTTCTCACCCTTGGGATGTCTCGATGTGGTCTTTAGGTATCCTGCACCATTCTGTAGCCTCACACTGCTCTATATTTGCACAGATCTAGATCTAGAATGATTTTAACATTCTATGATCGCACGGTTTACAGATCTGGTGTATTTGATGAAGTATTACTTAGAAGGGTCTTTAAGAAAATATTTATCATATTTATCTAATTCATACAAGCATATTCACATGTATTCAAAATTTAAGCATATGCGCATAGATCAACAGTGATATTAACGATACCAATAGCTAGATCCCTGATACTTCAGATTTAACACAGAATTACCAAAACAACTTATCTTTATTTACTTTCTTCACCAATACATGCAAATCCGCCCTGTGCACTCAGTTGCAAAGGTCTGCGCACACAGCTGCTGACTCTTCCAGGCCTCTGCACACATAGCTGTAGAGCCTCTATCCACTGCCGAAACCCTCGACTCGGACTTACAGACGCTTACAAATTATCCTCCTCAAAAACCCATTACAATTCCAGATCCAAGATCATACCCAAAAAGAACTTCCTTTCCCTCATAGAGTCGCGCTCTATTTATACCTTCCTATGGTCCATGGATCGACTTACTTCCTATTATTTTATATTATTTCTTGGGCAGACAACCCTTTGGATCAACCTTTTACATTTCGTTCTCCACATATTTCGCAGGTTTACAATATTTTGATCTTATTTTCTAGGTTATCAGACCCAAAGATGTTACGTGGGACCTCCACCACCCAACACCATACCACCAATGTACTAAGATCCTACTCTCTTGGAAGTCATTGAGATAGATGAACACTTGAAAGATATGGAAACAAGAAGCATGCATGGCAAGAAATATGTCAGTGAAAACAAAGGAAATCCCGGGAAGGACACAATACATACATGGGGAACTGATGTGAAGGATTGCACAAATTTCAATGGGAGGCTAAGTGACTGGCTACCAGGACTGTGCAAAAGGTAGTTTGGACTAGCTGGGAGGTGGGAGTGGCTACTAGATCTGTGAAATGTGCAATCTAGTTGGGAAGATGGCTGTTGGGATTGTGCAACGCATGATTCCAGCTGTGAAAGAATGTTGGTGCGGGGATAGATTTGCACAAATTTTTGAGCTGAGTAGCCACTGACCTCTAGAAATGTGAAATTCAATCCAGGAGGCTAGTCTTGGGCCAGAATGTGTAAATATAGACAGAAAGGTGAGCCTTCCTTCTCTAGGTTGTGCAATGTAGCCATTTTAAAGGGAGAGACTGGGCAAAGGTTGGCCCAACTTGCCGACGGGAAATTGAGAGAAAGTAAGTCAATGAAAAGCATGGGGACACTAAGTGATATCCAAAGTGATAAATAGTGCATGCAAAACATGAATGGAATATTCAACAAACAGATCAACATGTATGTGAGTGAGGTCGTTCATTGGTTGGGAAAACGTACGTGTAAAACAGTTTCATGCATGCAACAGTGGTGATGTGGCAACGAAAATTGAAATAGAGCTAGGACAAGCTAGAATATATGTAAACGATAGCACGAGTTAAAAGAAATCAAGAAAACAACATTCACACAAGAGAATACAAAAAAGCGACAGAAATGCTAAAAAAGACAAGTTGAGGCCACTTACTCGTGAATAGCTGAGCTGGATGTGTCAAAGAGTCTTAGATGTGTTTTGGGATATGAGAGATCCAATATTGATGTGAATTAATGAGCTCTGATGTGTCGAATAAATAATTTTGGTCTTATGACACGCATGTCACAAATCTAGGAAAAAGCTACACTTGGAAGGAAACATATAAAACAACTTTACATGTAACCTCCGGCTACTGAAAATAGGTCCTTGAATCATGGGATGCCTTTTTCGTGTTGTCTCTTACAAATTCTAGGAAGATCAAGCCATGCATGCATGTAAGTCAGGTTTCTTTGGTCCCCGGTGGAACTAGTCAACCAGACTATCCATGCATGCCAATGCTCAAATACTTGGGAAAAATGTGCATTCCTGACTGTAAGCAGGGCTAACTGCCCAAGGGCATTGCATAATTTCTGGGTAGAGCAACTAAATGCTGCCCAGATTTGTGCAAATCCTGGGCTAAACAACCTGCTAATGGGAAAATTTGCGGAAATCCTGCTGGGAGGGTTGGCTAGTAGGATTGCGCAATCCTAGAACCTAGTAGGATATCAGAGAGGTTTGTGTAATTCATGGAGAGAAGGCTAGTTACCCTCCATAAATGCGCAAACTTCATAGGTAAGCTAATCAGTGTGTAGCTGGACCAAGTCCAGGTAACCAGCCTGTGAGGGGAATGGATCAACTGTGATCGATTGGTTGCCTTTGTGTGAGGAAAACGTTGAGGCTTGAGTACTTGAAAAAGGAAGACAAAGTGTTGTGTAAGGTTGGTAGGGAGGCTCCAAAATAGGTTAAGGAAAAATTTTGGAGGGTCGTTGTAGCCACTGCAACAGAATGTTAGCTCCTCACTGGAGTACAATTGGGATAAAATTTCTCAAAGCTTCAAATGAAAAATCTATTTGCATCCATGAAATAAGAGAACTAGAATGATATGTCATTAGAAGCTTATAATTTACAACATTTTAGCTTCGTTCTATGGAGAGGACCCCCCTCCAATCTAGCTTCTCCGAACTTTTGGTCACTCCCTCTAACACGATTTATCAAACTCAATTTTAATTGTGCTTTAGAAGGAAATCAAGGTACTAAAGGTTATGGATGGGTTTTCATGATGATAAAGTCTTCATGCTCCTTTTTTCAAGACCTATAGGCATCTCCATGAATAATGTAGATGGAATTTATGAATTGTATCAAGGATAGAACTAGCAAGAAACAAGGGATTCTGAAAATTATTCATTAAGGAGGACTCTCAAGTCATTATTTTAGTGGTTAAGAAGATCTTGAATGGAACTCATTCATGTGAAGTAGCCACAAGTTAGAGATTAGAACACCCCTTCTCTATCATCTCAAACCTTCAAGTAGACATTCCAATACTATTTCCATCTCATGTCAAGAGAAAAGGAAATAAATTGGCATATAACTTGAATAGCATGGACTAACCCTCACAAAAGATTCACTTAGTAATCTTGTGTCATAACACATTCATTTTTTAGATATAAAAGAATACCCATAATTTTAGTAGATATTGAAAAATACCCCTACAAGTCCCTTTTACGACACCTCCCCCTCCCCCCTCCAATACCTACTTATAATTTTTTTAAATCCCTACATTTTCTAGATAGCGTAGGTATCCATTTTTTTCTATGGCATTTTTAATCGCCCTTTCTATTTCTGCTCCTAGTATGAAAACGTGATGGCACTCTTATATGCCTAGAAATCAAAAAAATGATCCAAAAGTAAGTAAAAGGTGCACTAGCATCTCAACATAGGGATATACCAGTGCAATAATATACCCTTGAGTTTAGGCTTGGTATTATACTACTTTCAACACTATATTTAGTCTAATATATGATCATGCATTTTTTGAGGGTGGAAATTTCAAGCTTCAAGGGATGGAATTTTATTAAGGAAAAAACCTTATCATGTTTAATATTTCCTCTCTTTCCAAAATCATCACCATAAAAATGGGATCATCTCCTAAAAAATTTTAATGAATGATAACCATATATTTGTTACATTAGCTATAACTAAAGGTGAATAACTACTAATATAATCATATGTTTTTAATATTGTTCCTCTATGCATTAACTATGTGTTATCCTTTATCATTATAATCTATTATTTAAAGGGCATATATTATTAATATACGTTCAATATTATTTTAAAATGTGACATCCCAACTTAAAATCAAACACTTATTATTAAATTACATTTAATTATAGCTAATATCATTAATCATGTGCTTATATATTGAAACAAGCACACACACACACACACACACACACACACATATATATATATATAAGGTTTTGTTTAAAGAATCTATGAGATATTTGATTGTAAACATAACGTAGTTCGCAAAAATTATACAAAATTATAAACTCACAACTAGACTTGTAATTACATTTTAAACAATAATTAAAAAAATAGTTAACTACAAGGTCTAATCTACTTTGTATCTCGTTTGACAAATAAATTATTTCAAACATGATTACAATATATATTAAACATGATTTGTAATCTTAAACAATCTAAATTAATGGAACACATTAACACGCTATTAATTATTAACTCAAGATAGTGTGTGATGGACTCTAAAATAATAAATAGGTATAAACCATATGCAAAACTAGGGTGGTTTGTCCCCACACTTAAAGTGGTTTGACCACCCTTCCAAAGCAAACACCCATACACATAAAAGATGGTTTTACATTTTCAGCCCCATTCATTTCTTTTAAACTCAAGCAAGTTAACATGCTGAAATAGCTTATAAGCATAAATCACTGAAGAGTTAAGGTTATGGTAAGGATATTATTTTAATGCATTCCGTTGTTCGATATATAACTATGATGATTCATTGCATACCTCATTTTTATCCAGAGGTAAAGTAATTTGTGGAAAACAACAATAATTCCTGGGGGTTTCACCCCATATTCACCCCTACTTAAAAGAAATTTTGAACTCCTTTAAAATAGGGAAAATTCACTCTAATTGACCCATGTAAATGGAGAGTGGTATCACTTTTTATGTTAAAGTACGTGCAATATAAATGGATGAAACATATGATAGATTTCAAATAAAGGGACTCTGCACTGTCATATAAAAGCTATTGTACATTTATAATTATGACATCCAACTCCATTATAGTTTGATTGTCGATGACTAAAACTTAACACAAAATTTGGATTCAAGGCTTCTTATTAACATACTCTCCAATATGTTTATATACAATAATCTGTAGAGTAATCTAATAACAAATTATTCCCTAGATGTAAAATTGACATCCATGAAACAAGATAATGGGGATTGTCTGTGGCATTATAATGTTATAATATCTATGATTGTATATTTTTAGGTCAATATTATTGGGGAAACATAATTGATACTTATGGATGGAATAATCTAATTTGGTAGCAACTAACAAGAATTTAGACTAGTGAACCCCATCCCCCCGCTTGCACCAAAAAAGTCAGCCCCCAAAAAAATACATATATTACTATGTATAATAAAAAACTTTTCTACCCCAATATTAGCAATATATATATTTTTCTGTTTGTTTTTTGTTTGTTTGTTTTTTAAATCCCCTATATGAACAAACATGTCAATATATTTTCCACCAGTGAAGTCCCCATAACATCCCTATTCCTTTTAAGACTTCAATTATGATTGGCAAGAATTTCCCTTATCAACAAGGAAAAATGTTAGGCTATAGCCATCCACTATTTCAATCCCCTAGATGGGGTGAGAAGGGATGCTACAAGAGGATTTTCCACCTTGCTCCATGATTAAATGTGACATGCCCCTTAGCCATAAACATGGAGTATGCTTAATGCTTGTGAGTTTTGAGGCTTAGTGGTTAATTCACCCAACACATTGTATCATGGGATCCCTTCACACACGGTGGCTTGATTTTAGTTTGATTGGAGTGAAAAAGTGAGGTTACAAGATGTTTTAATGGTCCTACATGCATACTTCCAAATTTGCAATGATAAACTAGGAAGGTGGATGGGAATTTTCCCTAGAATTTCACTAGATTATTTTCGGTCTATGTCTATTTGTAATAGATTTCTACAATGGCTCATTTTTTAGTCTTATTGTGTGAGGAATACGGTCTATGATGGTTGGAATAATTAAATGTTGCTTTAATTATTATCCCTAATTATTGGTGGCTCATCATTATGGATCAATAGGTTATCCATAGTAGCCAAAGAAGGGGTGATTGTGGGATAGATGGGGGTGCTCAAGCCAGGTTGCACGTGATCATGTTCACCCATCAATTCAGAGACCAAACTTCCCTAGAAATAAGAAATAATTGAAAGACTTGAAAGAGAATGTGGTATGTGAATCTGAACGCATGTAGGATCATGAAGTCTTAGAGGAAGTTAACCAATGGTTTCTTGGCCTTGGGTACACTAAAGGTAGGAAAAATCAATACTTGATAACCATAGAATTGTATTGGAGGATGAAATCCATGTTTGCTAAGATTCTATTGGAAAAGAAACATGCCAAGAATGAAATCATGTTGACTCTAGATGAGATTGGGAGAGAGAAAGTTGACTTGAGGGATATTGTGTCAAACCTCTGGAGAAAAGTTCCATTGACATGGTTAATTTCTCTACCTCTTAATACTTCTATTTATTTTCTTGCATATGTTTCCATGGTTTATAATTGATAGCAAGGTTTACGACTATCCACAATTTAGTTTTGTTGGTGTTAGTTATCTAGGTGTTTATATCTATATTTTAAGTAACTACGATGGAAGACATTGTTAGTTACATTGCTAAAAAAAAAATCTTCAGTCTAACACATTCTCTGATGAATATTAGATAAAGGCTTAGTTGTTTTATCAATCGTCTAGTTTCCCTAGAGGTAGACCACTAACAATCATAACTAGGTGCTTCTTGTAAATTTTATTTTCAATAATATAATATGCCTTGCTAAAAAATTAGTATAATATTTTAATAATAATAATTCAATTTATATAATAAATAATTCATAATAATTATCATCATTACAAATTAATAGTTAAATTTTAACACAAAATAAAAATTATCATTCATAAAAAATAATTAATATGGTTAATTAGTCAAGTCAGTCACTCAATAACAATCATATTTGTTATATAAATTGATCTCATTGATGATGATGTTGGTTAACCTCCATTGAGCCCATAATTGGTCTATTGGACCTTAAGAAAGGTAAGAGATCATTGCATTTCTTTGAAATGTTATTTTTTATGTTAAAGAATCATTAAGAGATGGGCACTAATTTGGATATACGTAGGGCACTCTAAGAAAAAGTTATTTTAATCTCCAACTCTCGTAATGTCACATAGATGAGAGACTCTTCGATCCCACACTCTTTCAATATTGTGCAATGTGTAGTTATATTCTTCAACTCACGAGAGTTTGTTCTTATTTTAGCACTGTTGATTTTCCTCTTTATGCTAGTAAAAATAGAGAGGTATTTTCCATATTCTAGATCAAGGTTGAGTACCTCTTAATAGTATCTTAGTTTATTTTATCCTTTAATTCTTTATATCACGACTCATTCTCCTTAAATTTAGATGTAATAACATTTTAAACATTATCAGTGCTTTGAAAAATTAATTTTTCCTTTATTCCCCAATGATTTAGCCAAGGCTTGGCATATTTATTCCATCCTTTCTTTCATGAGTAGTGTATTTGGCTAGAGTTTGAAGAAATTTTGAGGATCTTTTTATTATTGATTTAATTTATCTTTTTCTTGTATATTAGGTACCTAATCGTAGTTGTGCTCTTAATGGGGGGAAATACTCACTTAGATGAGGAGGATACAATAAGGTGTATTACCTTTATATTTGAAATGATAAGTTATAAAATTATTTTGGATATGTTTTGTCTTTCTCAAGGATTATCTTAAGATAGTACATCCCCAAGTTTCACTGCCGTATGAGATAACAAGAGTGACAAGTGCCTCAAGGAGGATTTTTTAACTATCCCATTGCCAAAGGTCCACTTAATTACAATCATCTCAATCCGATAGGAATCTTTTCACCCTCCATTTTTCCTTTTCCAAACATTATAGTTCCAATTGAGCTTTTGATGAATATCAATTCCAATATATTTGTATGGAGACACTTTCTTGAAGATATTGTTTTCATTAAAATAACATCATAGGTGATATTTTTAAATTTAATTATCATGAACTCCATTTCTTCAGTGTTCATAATCATACCAATACTAGAGAGAAATTTCCAGAGGATTCTTAGTTTCATACTAAGGTCATAGCAATACCTCACCCTAAGAATAATACAAGTGATGAAGAAGATGTTGATGAATATACTAGGTGATTTTTGTTGATACAATGTACATATTCTAGACAATATTCTAACTTGTCAATGCATATGCCATAGAAGGTTGGAAACAGGGGCAACTCTACTTTTCCAACTAGCCCTCAATGTTCCTAAATTGTATTATGATACAACCTTACTACTTTAGTGCTCAACTCAGAAGGAACTTGTAGCTCTTTTCACCTATTCTCAAGGTTTTTCCTAGGGGATGTGTCAAAATATTTTCTAAAGTCAACAAAGAAACAAAGGATATTGAATTTATTATTGCAATACTCTTGCACAATGATCCTAAGCATGACATGACAATCTACAACCTAATGATAGCCTGTTATTCCAACTTGACCTTTAGCAACTACAACATAAATTAATTAATAATAATAATAATAAACTAATATATTAATGTACCTTTAGTAACATTGTTGTTCAATGAAAATAAACAATTCCATATGCATATTCCAACACAAGTTATGTAGCATCAAGATTTACCATAAGAGGATATTTACCATAACAAGGTGCATGTTATGTAGCATTGAACATTTCCATACATTTTTTTGACTTTTTATGTCAATGAAAAAGCCATGTTATAGTTATAATTTATTTCTTTTACTAGTATAGAATTATAAAGTTAGTTTATCTTTTGGCTAAGATATTAAATTACAACTAGGGATAGTATATTCTCTTATGTATGAGATTGAAATTGGTTTTTATTATAAAGTACATGAAATCACTAGAGGTTAACTTGATGATCACCAAAAGGGAAATTTCCTTTCTTACAAACACTATTTATTTTGAAATTATCTTTTATCCTAGAGTAAGACCTAAAATTTATTTTTATTGGCTAAGAGCTCATTTTTCTTGAATGTAAGGAATGGGTTAGTGACCATGATCTAGGGGCGGAGTGAAATTATACCTCCTTATGGAGTACTAATTGATCATTTAAGATGGAATGGTTTTTCTTAAATAATAATGATGATTAAGCTCACATTGACATATAATATATAATAACGTCTATCCTCACTATTGGTTGAGAAATGAGTTATGACATAGTGTGCCACATTTGAAAAAAAATCAAAATTTCATTTAAGAAGGGACCTATTTTTACCCCCACGATAGGTGTCAATTCTGCTGGCATATCATAGTTATGATGAAAACACTTGGTCCATACGACCACATGGCCTCATTAATGCTCTCGACTTGACACAAAATATTTGCAATATATTCTCGCATGTGGGTTAATATTAGATTTTTAAGGTTCAAGTACACCTCCGTATGGAAATTTTGTTGGATATTAATCACAGGTAATAATACCTAGGTGTGGCTCTTTATGTGCACGGCCAAGGAGGGTATAATGGGGCAGTGGCACTCTTTTTTGGACTTTCCTCGACAACTAGTTAGAAACTCTGCCATCCCACAATTGTTGTTAGCTATACTCATGTATGATCATCATGTTGTTGGTTATAAAAGTTGTAATGCACCTGGTGGTTGGCCCAACACTTGGTATATACTAGTTCATGGGATGTTGGTGGATTGGTTTTTCTTACCTTTTAATGTTGGGCTTTCATCTCCTAGTTGTAATTGTATGGTGTCCTTGGGGCCATAGGTTTTCAACTCGATTACCAGTAATCTCTCGGCTCTCCCATAAAATATTTTGTCTCTTCTCTATTTTTCGATTGGTCTAGCCAACCAATATGAGTGCTTTCATCTCAGGTTAGAATTCCTAATGGTCGAGTCTGGAATATTCTGGTGCATAGGTCAGTTCATAGGGTTTCTCCAATTTGTCACATGGAAATTGAAAACTCCCCTAAATTGTTCATACTATTCGAGATAGACTGGAGATATCGAGAGATGACAAGATTGAGGAGGTGTTTTGTGGTTCAAACAGCTAGAAGTGGAGTCACAAGTAGCAACCTACCAAAACCTTGTTCTTTGGGTGCAACACTCTTCCTCCAAAATGATGTTCAGCTAGCCCATGTAGAATGGAAATCATGGTGTTGGCTAGTTTCAAGTAGATGGCACACAACTTATAGCTCCAATTAAGATGGATTATGAACCTCCAAGCAAATCTTGGTCTATGTAATTTGTAGTCTCCTTTGGATTTAGAAGCCAAACACGATTATAAAATAGTCTTTTTGTCTTTTAGGAAATGACAAGCATTTATTTTTTTATGATAATTGGCCATAGTATGGCCCTTTTGCCTCTGAACACTTGACACTAGTTGACAATTTTGGAAGAATTTTTTGTCTATATAATGCCCAAATTAGGTGAAGTAGATGTAATCTCATGATATTAAACTGGTGATACTAGTTTATTTTCCCACTAGGCATACTATTAGCACAAATTTCTATTCTATGTAACGCCTTATTAAATTAATGGAAAGTCAAACCTTAAACAAAAAAAAAGGATACCTATCTCTATCATCAAAATAGTTCCAAATTTTATGTTGATTGTATTGATTAAAGTGAGGTGAGATGAAAATTCATCTTATTTTTTCTCATAACATAATAATAATATTATTATATTGATATAAAAACATTTTGATAGGATTTCCTACTTTATTATCTTTATTTTCATTTGTTATGTAAAGTCATTTGGGCTAGTGATAGATATTTTTACTAGGTTTGATTAGTCTAAGGCCCAACTCCCTATGCCCTACATAGGTGAGGGCCAGTTTTTAGAAAATGTCCAAAACATGTCCATTCATGAAGTTACAAAATGGAGTTAATGATAATTGGACAAATACAACCTTGTTAGTGACTCCATCTTTTATAATAAAAATAAATTTCATTTTGATCTCCTCATATTTTTGAATTTTTGATGATCTTGGTGTTGTTAAAATGGATGATAACCCCTAAGGAAAAAAAATTGTGGTTCATGTTCACATCAGTCAAGTGGAGCTATAAATTCTAATAAAATTCATACTAGATTGAAGGACGAATTTTGATTTAAAAAAACATGATTTTTTCCACTTATTAAATCATACGTAGAAAAATTACTCCTATTTTTAAAAATTGCCATATGTTTTTCTTAAATGTTTAGTCTCTTAGTGGGAAGTCCATTTCTAATTATTGATAGTTACTTATGAAACTTCTACCATTTTGATACGAATTTTTTGTTTTTCTAATAAAGAGACTATATTGACATGTTTTAAAGTCACTTACCCCTAAAATATCTATCATTATAACAAATATATAAATATTAAACACAATTACATATCCCATGTATGCATTCATGTAGTAAGTTTCAAACTTCCACGGCGATCCCCCTTGTGGTACTTTAATCTTGTTGTTGGGGTACATTACACTCAGTATAAGTTTATTAGGACCTCATCGAGACCTATAATCTACCCATAATCAGGCCCTAACCCATACGTTAGTAGGGTCACACATGAGACATTTTTCATTCACTACTAGACATTCCCTATCATTTGACACATTTTTTTTTTGGGTTTTCTATTATTAGTTGGGGGTGTCACCTAGGAGCACATTTGTTGTTGCCTAGGCATTGTTTGGAGGATGACATGGATAATTCCACTCCACTAATTCATACTACCTCATGCATAGGCCTTCGTAGCGTGAGTATGCACCTCCTCTCCCTAACTACCCCTTATTAGTAGACTTTTAGTCAAATTTTGGAGTTTAACTAGCTAATATTTTGCATGTGAGAGTGATTAAACAATTCTAATTGATTTATAACTCCACTTACTTCTAGTTCACCCCATTATTTGATATTTTACTAATTTTGTGTCTATGGGTCTAATTTTGACTTACTTTCCAACTAGGGAAAATCCTTTTGTAGTTAATTGAGTACATGCACATGGAACCTCAACCTAATTAAAATTATTTATTCCTCCTAGAGAGTCTATATATTGTATTTTTTGGGTGACTTTATTGGCATTAAGCTTAGAACATAAATTTGTCAATCTAAGATTGTAAGCTTAGAAGCACTACTCTTTATGTGGGGAGATATAGGAAATTATGGTTCTATTGTCTTACTACTATAATGGGAAACCTATCTTCATTGTCATGTATAAGAGATTTGATGATTGGGAAATAAACTCAAAGAATACCTTGCTTCTATAATGATGACAAGATTCATACAGGTTGTCTCTAAGTATCTTCTTCAGTATAACTTGCCCCAATAACTAATAATAATCTAGTAGGAAGGAGTAATCTAAAGGAACTATACTCAAGTGGATAACTATTCTAGAGCCTTCACATGTCATAGCCCTTTTAAATAAATTTTCACCTTTAGACATCAAGCAGTACATGCAAGGTTACAATGCACTTTGGCTTCCCTCGATGAACATGCTTTTTAGTCTAATTAATTCAATAAGGAATTGTTGTCATTGCGATCAACACCCTCCCATAATTTTCTCACACTTCAATTTTTGAACCTACTAAGTATCTTACAATCTCTCACTCTATATTTACTCCATGGTCATTTGATTATTTGAAAAGGATTTAAGTCTTATTCGTAGTTTCAAATTGTTAAGTCACTTGCACTCACATGCACAAGATGAGTTCATGAGAACACTTACTTTATGAAAACTTGAAGAGAAAGAGAACCATCCATCAAGACAGTTCTTGTAATATGCTCAAATCACGATGACAATCATTGTGCACTTTCATCGACAGTCTCCCTCACTTTGGTTGCATTTGTACTTTTATTTTAGTGATTTTTCTCAATTGTCTCTTTTACGCACTTTCTCTTTCATTAGTGTCGCTTTCACATTCATAGTTTCCTCTTTTAATAATTTTCACTTTAATAAGTGTCATTTTAATGTTATCTTCATTCTGACATGTGTCTCTTTTAAGGTCATTCACATTTTGCAAGTGTTTCTTTCACGCCTTCATGTGTCACACCTTTGCACACCACCAAAGTTATTTTTAAAAAACTCTTCTACATCATATGGTCTTACATATCATTATAATATGTTATATACACATTCCTACAAGTTAGTGCACCTTTTGATCAGAATCATCACAGTTGTTGTAACTTGTGTTCTAAGTAACGTAAGATATCATTTCAATTATCGCACTTAGAAATAGGTGCCTCTTTATTGTTGTTTTGATATGTGATTTTCATTCATGAGTCTTGTGTATTATTTTGGCTTTTATTGAGGATTTCATGTGTGTCGTCCAAGACTAAGTCATATCCGGATGCATTTTTCTATTTTACTTTGTATATCCCACACTTAGCCATTTCATAGCCCTTATTGGTCCTTCATCCCAGTGCAAGTTGTGTATCCATTAGTCATCTTACTAAGTGCAGAACTAAACCTATCCATGGGCCTCAATGATGAAATCATACTACCAAATATTTGTGCGATAAGTCCCTATCATAATTATCCAAAATTTGTTGCATATAATGATCCTCCCAAGGGTAGTCACTTGACCATTCATGCTTATAGTAACTCACTACATTGACTTTTGTTTACCTTTTCCTTGCATGACACATAGATAATTCCTAGATAACAACATGGACCTCTTTCACCCTCTTTCAAAGGAAAAACATGTAATGCAAAGATCCTCTTGTCCTCCTAGTGCAGTGAAAACCCTCCTAGGAAAGTGGTTACATCCCTATGGAAACAAATGGTTAGCCACACACTATTGGATTAAACAGTGCTATCCTAGGATGAAAAGTGCATTAAAAATCAACAGTGATCACTTGTTGAGAAAAATTGTGCCCTCTTTCAAGATTTTCTTCCCTTTAGTACATGACACACTCCAGAAGGATAAAACCTCACCATTCCCGATTCCCCAATGTTCTCTATTCCTAATCCTTACTTAAATTCTTTCTCTAAATTTCATGGTGTAGTATGGAATGCTAAAGGGAGCCTTATCTCTTTCTTTGACTATTCAAATTGTGCTCTCCTAGAATTCTCTTTTCCCTTTGAGCACATAGCATAGTTTTGAAGGTTGAACCTTTCACCTTTCCTCCTTCCTAATCCGACCATGAACCCTGGCCTTCCTTAGACCCTTCCTTTGAGAACATGTCATAGTAGGTAAGGTTGAAGGAGATATCCCCTTACCCATGATTGTTCAAACTACGTTTTTAAGCTTTCCTCTCTTTTCTTTGGAGTGCACGACACAAGCTTGAGACATGAAGCTTTCCACCTTATGCCTTCAGCTTCCCCCACTATGTTAGACCAAGGAGAGCTCCTTCTCATAGTGAATTATGCAATAGAAATGAAAGTGGAGCCTTCTTAAGACACTGACAAGTTTTATTGTGCCCTCGTAATCAATCCCTATTATTTTAACCCTCTCATAGGCCTATCATATGAAAATCATTATATGAGCTAGGTAGTGATAGAAGATATGTTTCAAGACATATTTTTCCTTTCCATGAATGTTATTCATTAGAAGGAGTACTATCTCAACATACCAAGGTGATGCTCAAGGAAGATAGTAAAGAAGATGAACAAAGAATACTTGCAGAGTATCAGGCCAGGATTAACTCTGAATGAAATTCTTTTATTTGCATTAAGATAGAATATTACTATACACATGGAGACTAGGACTATTAGGTTTCATCTCCGTATTGGAAATAATACTGAGAGGGGGGGGGGGGGGGGGGTGGTGAATCAGTATTAGCAAATCAATAATATTTCATTTCAGATTTATATACACTACTTTAGTTAATCAAAATTTCATGTATATGCAACTGTATTTAAGGAAACTAGCATATACCCTTCAAAATTATAAATTAGTTAATTCATCATATGTTTATCTTTAATCTATGCATTAGAATCATATAAATAGTAACTAGGTGTAGTAAAAATAGAATAGACAATCACACACATGAACATAAGATATAAGGTGGTAATCTAATGTGGGTGAAAACCACCTACTGCAATTGTCTCTATCTTCTTTTAATAAGTAACTTATTTTTACAATTTTTGTATTAGTGCAGTCTTATACTAGTACGCAAGCTTCTACCTGTAGAAGGCTACAACCTTCTCTCGTTCTCCAGCTTCTCCTGGAAGGGAGCTGCAACACCCTAGCTCTTGTACTTGCTGATGTGTTTACTAGTATGTAGGTGCTAGCCTATAGAAGGCTACAACCTTCTCTTTTCTTCAAGGGACCAAATTTCATAAATTTTTAGACTGGATCCATCAAATATATCTGCATCAATCAATTTCCTTTGCACCAACCAAAACTGAATCAATCAATCACTTCTTATAATGCTATAACCAAATTACAGTAATATTAACCAGGACCCAAGCTAGAACCTAGAACACCGCAACAACAAATAGAAGTAGCTAAAGCATATTTTATTAGGTATATGCTACTTCAATGTGCCCAACCTACGTACACATGTTGTTTCCTCAAGGTGAACCTCCATATACGCTGTTTTGATATGCAGAACCAACATGTATATGTGCCTCTGCTAAAGTGAACCTGCATATAGATCTGTAAATGATGATTTAAACTTTACAACAATTTCATACATCAGTTATACCCAGATCATCATATTTACAAGTTACAACATTCGCCATTTATTCAGATAAAAGCTCAAAACCACAAAAAGATACTTCTCTTCAAGCCTTAAGATCTTGACCAATCAATAGAAGTTATCCTTCATCAAGTGCTCAGGTTCATCCTTGATTCAGATCCAACTATGCACCATAATGCAATAACCTGTATTCTAGATCTTGTTCTTCATTAGATATTCAATTCATGAGTGCCTTTGCCTAATGATCTTCTCCTGTTTCTATAGTCTTAGGCCTTACTCAATTCCATGGTCCAAAACCACTTAGAATCAATACCTTGGACCAAATACCTGGGGTAAACACTTCGAACAGATACCTTGGACCAATACCATGGATCGAAATAGCATGGACCAAATACCACGGACCAAAACTAAGTTTTCCAACATGTACACGCCTTTCCTTTTGTGAAAGTGCATGTGGATGTAATACGTGCCTCTTGGTCTGCGAACCCACATGTACACATGGCTATGTTAATGGGGAACCTACACATACCTCACTTTCTTCATTCTGTGAGCTTGAACTGTGATTTGTCATTTCTGTGAGTTTCCATCAAGGACAACACCTGTGTCATAGTGCCAATTATGTAAAATAATGCCAAAACTCTCCCCCTTTAGACTTGGTGGCAACCCCAAGTCACTCTCCCCCTTTGTCATCAAGGGAAAAGGGTTATGCTCTCCCTGATACATCTTGAATTCTTTGATATGCTAAAGTGTGTTGTCCATGCTCCCCTTGAATATAAGTGAGGTCTGCAAAAAGATGACTCTATACATACATCATAAATGACCTTCCTATCACTAATGACTCATACATGCATCCATCTCCCAACCAAGTGGGGATATACCAAGTTTGACTCATCCACCCAACCAAGTGGGTATATACCAAATGTTTATAAATGTGAGAACAAAAACATTGCATCATCCATCCCATGCATAGTGGGGAAACAAAATAGATTTTTTCATGAACTTGACAGTAAAGATATACATGACATAGAGACCAAATATATTAAAACAAGACTATGATAGTTATCAGTAACTATCATTAGCATCATTTGTCAATCACCATCCAGACCAACAACCATGATCTCCCCCTGACCTATTCCACTTGAACCAAAAACAATTGTGAAATTGTACCAAGATCTTCTAAGATAATGCCAACAATGCACTACTATAAGTATATGCTCCCCTTGAACTTGTGCTAGATGATCACTATCAGAACCATATCCGACTCCTTTCATCCACTTTTTTTCTTCAAACCAACATATATGCGACTATATCCACAACAACTAGCATATGTACACAGACAAGTTTCATGAAACTCGCGTACAACCACTTTTCTCTAAAATAGATAAGTCTTAACAGCAAGATGATGCATCAACTACTCCCAGCTTCTGTCTGAGATATTCAAATGTCTCTCTGGGCAGTATTTTGGTGAATATATCAACGACCTGTTCTTTGGAGGGAACATACTCCAATTTGACCTTCAGTTCAAGCACTTGTTCACGCAGAAAATGATATTTGATGGGTATGTGCTTGGCCTTGGAGTGTGTGACTGGATTCTTTGAGATACTAATTGCACTTGTATTTTCACATAGAATGGATATCGGTGGAGTACATGTGACCTGAATGTCTTGCAATGTTTGCATCATCCAAAGGAGTTGTGTGCAACAAGATGGAACAACCACATATTCCGCTTCAGCTATAGATAATGCAATTGAACTTTGTTTCTTACTGAGCAAAGACACTAATCTGGAACCCATATAGAATGCACCACCACTAGTGCTTTTTCTATCATCCACGCTTCCTTCCTAATCTACATTTGTATATGCATGAAGTGTAATATTTGTATCCCTAGAATACCATAAACCAAAATTCTAAGTTCATTGAAGACATTTGAAGATCCTTTTGACTACTTGAAGGTGTGATTCCTTTGGATTTGCTTGGAATCTTCAAACTATTCCCACTACATGCATGACGTCTGGTTGGGCAATTGTTAGATAAAGCAAACTGCCAATCATGGATCTATGGGTTGGTTGATGTACTATTGTTCATTCATCATTTGAGTTGAGACTGCATCCTGCTACCATGGGGGTACATACTGCTTTAGAATCTTCCATGCTATATTTTTTCAAGATCTGCTTGAGATACTTGGTTTGTCATAAAAAAATACCATCTTTATTTTTTTGAACTTGTAGGTCGAGAAAATATGTGAGCTCAACAAGCAAGGACATCTCAAATTCTTGCTGCATTACCAAAGCAAAGTTTTGACTCATGGCTTCTTCATTCCTACCAAAAATGATATCATCAACATATACTACAAGTATTAGCAATTTATCATTATTAATCTTTGTATATAGATTGCTGTCAAATGATCCTTTTGAAAAACCTTGTTGATGGAGGTATTTGTCAAGATGGTAATACCAGGCCCTTGGAGCTTGTTTTAGACCATAGAGAGCCTTTCCGAGTTAGCATACAAGTTTTTGATTATTTACAAGGATGAATCCATCTGGTTTCTCAATATATACTTCTTCTTCTAAGTCTCCATTAAGAAATGCATATTTTACATCCATTTGGTATACTTTGAATTTCTAAAAGCTAGAAAGAGTAAGGAACATTCTTATGGCTTCAAGTCTAGCAACAGGTGCAAAAATTTCTTCAAAATCTATACCTTCTTGTTGAGCATATCCTTTACAAACAAGTATGGGCTTGTTTATGATAACTTCACCATTTTCATTCAGGTTGTTTTTAAATATCCATTTGGTTCCTATGATATTCTTATCATGAGGTCTAGGAACTAATTCCCAAGTATTATTCTTTTCAATTTGCTCAAGTTCTTCATTCGTGGCCTTGACCCAACATTCATATTTGCATGCTTCATTTACATTTGAGGTTTGATGGAGGAAACCAATGCTAGATAGCTTGAAGCTTTTGTGTTAGTTCTTATTGTCTGCACACCTGCCTCTTTATGTCCCAAAATTTGAGTCTCTGGATGATTTTTCTGAACATACCTAGATGGAGTCTTTTATTCTTCCATTATCTGTTGTTCTAGTGCTTCATTGGTTTCTTCTTCTTCAGAATTAGTCTGATTTGATGTGGAAGGATAATCCTCATATTCTTCACACTCTTCGGTTTTTACTTGCTTTTTATTTTTGCCTACTTCATCAACCACAACGTCAATACTTTCAATAATTTTCCCAAGTATTTTATTATAACACTTACATCTTTTACTTCGGGAAGAGTAACCAAGGAGAATGCCTTCATCTGCTCTAGGTTCAAACTTGCCAAGTTTTTCATTAGTCCTTTTGATGTAACATTTGCTTCCAAAAACTTTGAAGTATTTTACAGTAGGAGCCTTACCATACCAAAGTTTATGTGGAGTTTGAGTGCTTTTTACTTGAATGTTTTCTTTGTTGAGGATAGTGATGGTAGAAAATGCAACTTCAACCCATAAGCTTGTAGGAGTTCCAGACTCATCTAGCATGGCATGAAACCTTTGTTGAAGAGTTTTGTTCATCCTTTCTACCACTCCATTTTGCTGAGGAGTCCTTACGGTGGAGAATTCTCTTTTTATGCCATGTTATTCACAAAAGTCGAAGAATTCTCCAAGGTAAATTATCCTCCTTGATCAGATCTGAGGCATTTGATTTTGTGATTCGATTCACTTTCAACCAAAGCTTTGAAGGCTTTGAACTTTTCAAATGATTTATCTTTATGCTTTAAAAGACCTATCCAGCACATTCTAGAAAATTTGCCAATGAACAATATAAAGTATTTTTCTCCACGAGGTGAATTTTTCCATGATGGACCACATAAATCAGTATGAACAAGTTCAAGAGGCTTACTAGCTGATCCTTCCTTCTCAAGAAAATGTGCTCTGGTTTGCTTACCAAATTCACATGATTTGCATATTGTATTTTCTGGAATGCTGATATCAGGAAGATCATGAACAACCTAGAATTTGCATGCTTTCCTTATTTGTGGGAAGCTTAGACGCCCCAATATTCTATGCCATAGCCAGTGTTCATCATTTTTTCTTAGATAGCATTGTTGTTGTCCTCCCTTGAGTATGTATAAGTTGTTTGGAGTTCTTATGCCTTTGATCACGATTTCTCCTGTATCAAGCTCGTGACCAACACATCCATTTGATCGAAATACTACTTCATTTCCTTGATCACACATTTGACTAACACTCAATAGGTTATGCTTTAGACCATCAACATACATAACATTCCCAACTTTAACCTTTTATTTTAAGAGAACAAAACCTTTACCTTTTATGACAGCAGGAGTGTCATTTCCAAATGAGACCTTATTTTCCTTTTCTAGGGAATTACATGACTGGAGTTTTTCTTTATCACCTGTCATGTGTTTTGAGCATCCACTGTCGATGTACCAATAATTTTCTTGTCCTTCTACATACAAGGCTATACCACATCTTTCTGTTTGTGGTTCTTTCTTTCCCCATATTTTTGGACTCAATGAAGTTTGCTCCTTCTGAGATGTTTCCCGAAATTTACTCATTCATTTAGAATCTTCATGACTGAAGTTGTTACAGATAGAGAATTCTATTTCATTTTCAAGAAGTAAAAAGTTATTGTAGGTCTGTTTCATGATCCCTATCACATTCCTTTGATTTCGTGCTTCTCTAGTCATGATGGTCTTATAGGCAACACATGAGCAGCTTTGTGTCCAAATTTATGACATGAAAAACATTGGCCATTAAAGAAGTTCCTGCGATTATCAAATATACTGACCTGGTGATTGTAGTTTCCATTGACATTCATTCTTGAAGCAAATTGAGTATGATTTACCTGAGGTTGGTTGTAACTTTTTTTCATCCTTGAAGTATATTGAACCCGATTTACTTGGTGAACTACTTTATGTTGTCGCTGACGATTGTCAAACTGTTTACTGCTCTTTACTGCATTAAGATAGCTTTTAGGGGAGGTTGACTTTGATAATTTCATCTAAAGTTTTTGATCCTTTAGAAAATCTGAGATTGAGAGCTTTTGTTTTCTCAATATCTTTCCTTATAGCCACAATTTCACGTTGTAGTTTTTCATTGTGTTTTTCTCTTTCAGCAAGTTGGAATGTCAGAGTATTTATAATCATATTCTTTTCTCCTAAACATATTTTGAGTTTAGAGATTTCTTCATAAAGATTATCTTCATCTAAAGCATCCAAGAAATCATCATCTTCAAAAGCCATTAGAAGTTTGTAGTCATTATTATCTTCATCACTATTTGATAAACCATCGCTATCTTCATGCGTATAGTAGCTCTTCTTACTTACACTTTGTTTTCTATTCCATTTTACTGATTCCTTACCTTTATCAAGCTTATCTTTATGAGGACATTTGGCAGCATGGTGACTGACTCTTCCACAAGAAAAACATTTGAAAGGTATTTTACCTCTGAATCTTCCAGAACCCCATTGAAGGTTCTTGACAAAGTTTGCTTCTTCCTCTGCTTCTGAAATATGTCATAATTCATTGATTTCTTCTCTTCCTGAAGATTTGAATGTGGCTTCTCTCATGTTTGATGGAACTCCTTTTCTCATTTCAAAAGAAGTTAAGATTCCATGCAGCTGTGTCATAGTGATACTCTGAAGATCTTGCTTTTCTTCTATGGTAGAAAATTTTGATTCAAACTTAGTAGACAAGGATCTTAAATCCTTTTCAACTAAAGTAACTTCTTTTATCTCTTGACCCAAGTTATTCATGCAATTAACAATCTCATCGATATGTAAGAAGTAATTAGCTATACTTTCATCATTCTGCATTTTGAGAGTTTCATATTGAATTATGACAGATTGCAGTTTTGCACGTTTTACCTAATTGTCTCCTTCATAGCTTAGAACAATATCGTCCCATATTTATTTGGTGGTTTTGAGTTGCATAACCTTGACAAATTTTGATTGTGACAGACTCCCCAATAATGTATTGACATCCTTGGCATTGGTTTCATATTAATTTTTACCTACTGTATCTATAGGAATTGCTGATGGAAATGTATATCCTCCTTCCATGATTTCCCATACATCTGTTCCAAGAGATTGAAGATAGGCTGTGGTTCTTACCTTCCCATAAACGAATTTGTTCCCATCAAAGATTGGTGGTCTAATGGATCACTCTCTTTCGTAGTTACTCATGATGATAGATCTTCCTTCAAGCGACCAAGCTTCTTCTGAAGGACCTACTCTGATTCCAATTGTTGGAAATAATACTGAGAGGGGGGTGGGTGAATCAGTATTAGCAAGTCAATAATATTTCATTTCAGATTTACATACACTACTTCAGTTAATTAAACTTGTGTGTATACACAATTGTATTTAAGGCAACTAGAGTATACCCTTCAAACTTATAACTTAGTTAATTCATCATATGTTGACCTTTAATTTGTGCATCAGAATCATATAAATAGTAACCAGGTGCAATAAAGATAGAACAAACAATCACACACATGAACACAAGATATAAGGTGGAAACCCAATGTGGGTGTAAACCACCTGCTACAATCATCTCTATATTATTTTAATAAGAAACTTCTTTTTACAATTTTTGTACTGGTGCAGTCTTATACCAACATGCAAGCTTCTACCTGCAGAAGGCTACAACCTTCTCTCATTCTCCAGCTTCTCCTAGAAGGGAGCCACAACCCCCTAGCTCTTGTACTAGCTAATGTGTTTACTAGTACGTAGATGCTATCCTACAGAAGGCTACAACCTTATCTTTTCTTTCAGGGACCACATTTCATAAATTTTCAAACTGGATCCATCAAATATATCCGCATCAATCAAAATCCTTTGCACCAACCAAAACTAAATCAATTAATCACTTCTCAGAATGTTGTAACCATAATACAATAACAATAACCAGAACCCAAGCTATAACCCAGTACATCACAACAATAAACGGAAGTAGCTAAAGCATATTTTATTAGGTATATGGTACTTCAATGTGTCAAACCTACATACATACGTTGTTTTCTCAAGGAAAACCTCTATATACGTTTTTTTGATATACAGAACGAGCATGTATACATGCATCTGCTAAAGTGAACCTACGTATAGATCTGTAAATGATGATTTAAAGTTTAAAAAAATTATAGACATCAATTATACCCAGATCATCATATTTATAGATTACAACATTCGCCAATTATTCAAATAAAAGATCAAAACCACACAAAGATATCTCTCTTCAAGCCTTAAGATCTTTACCCATCAATAGAACTTATCCTTCATCAAGCGCTCAGGTTCATCCTTGATTAAGATCCAGTTGTGCACCATAACCCAATAACCTGTATTCTAGATCTTGCTCTTCATTAGATATTCAATTCATGAGTGCCATTTCCTAATGATCTTCTCCTCCTTTTATAGTCTTAGGCATCATTCGATACCATAGTCCAAAACCACTTAGAATCAATACCTTGGACCAAATACCTGGGGTGAACACTTTGGACAAGATACCTTGGACCAATACCATGGACCAAATACCACGAACCAAAACTAAGTTTTCCAACATCTATAGGCCTTTCCTTTTGTGAAAGTCCATGTCTACACACTACGTTCCTTTTTGTATGTAAACCCATGTGTACACACAGTTTGGTCAATGGGGAAACTGCATATACCTCTCTTTCTTCATTCAATGAGCCTGAACTGTGATCTATCGTCTGTGTGAGTTGCCATCAAGGACAACACCTATTTCATAGTGCCAAATTTGTATCATAATGCCAACACTCCCAATGTCTCTTTGTCTTCCATCTTCATTTATTTTTCTATTTATAATATTTACATAGGATTCCTAATCCCAAAGATTAGGTGTCAACATTTAGCCCCTTAATCTAAATTCATGTTGGTGATTCCAAGCATCGTTCTGAATCTTTCAAACTTTTCCGTTCCAAGAACTTCAGTGAAGATGTTTGCAATTTGCTCATTTGTGGAACAATGTTGTAGGTGAATTGTTTTGGCCTCAAAATGATGTTGAATGAGATGGTATTTTTTATTGTTATGTATTTTTTGATCATGGAACATTGGGTTCTTTGTCAAATTTATTTCAGAAGTGTTGTTAGTCAAAAGAGGAGTTGGATGTACTTGTTTCTCTTGCAAATATTCCAGAATTTTCCCACGCCACATAATTTCCTTTGTTGCTTTAGTTGCTACCACATATTCTGGCTCAATTGTGGAATATGCTAGAACTGAATATTTTTGTGAGATTGAGGAGGTATCCCCTGATCCAAGACTCATAAAATAACATGAAGTAGATACCCCAGCTTCTTTATTTCCATCAAAATATGAATCAAATTATCCAATTAAGATGATGTCACCAACCTGTGTATACTCGAGTCTAAATTGTTGAGTTCCCTTTAAGTACTTTAGAACTCTTTTTGCAGTAGACTAATGACCCTCACAATGCTCTTGCATAAACCTATAGAGGATTCAAACAACAAATGAAATGTTTGGTCTGGTAGTAGTCAGGTTGTTGAGACTTCCTATGAGTTTTATGTACTTTATTTCATCCTCAAATTCTTTTCCTTCAGTGGATGTGAGCTTTAAGTTCTGTTCCATTGGAGTAGTAAAAGGATTTCACTCAGCCATGTCAAACCTATTCAACAGATCTCTAATGTACTTCTTCTGAGAGAGGAATATAAACTTTGGATGGATTACTTTAATATTAAGATAGTAGTGAACATAGCCAAAATATGTCATTTCAGAACCTTTCCTCAATTATTTCTTTATGGATACAATGCAGTTCTCATTATTCCCTGTCGTCAAAAGATCATCTACATACACCATAAGATATACAATTATTTTTCCAACTTTCTTGACAAACAAAGTTGCATGATCAAGATCATAATGTTTGAAATCAAGTTTCAAAGGATGCTTAGTTAATTTCTCGTACCAAGCTCACAGTGTTTTCTTGATGCCATACAAGGATTTTACAAGTTTTGATAGTTTATGTTCCTAACCCTTCACAAAAAATCCTTTTGGTTGTGACATAAAAAATTCTCAGATCTCCATTCGAGAAAGCAATTTTTACATACATTTGATGGACTTTCCAACCGTTATGAGCTGCTAAGGGAAAGAGTGTTTGCATGGTAAGCCATTTTTCAAGGGGAGAAAATCCTCCTCATATTTGAACCCTTCTTTCTGTGTAAAACATTTTGCTACAATCCTAGTTTTGTGCTTGTCAAGTGAGCCATATGCTTTATACTTATTTTTGAATACCCACTTGCAGCCTATTGGTTTGGTTCCCAATGGAGGATCAACCAACTTCTAGGTGCCATTATTCAAAGCATCATATTCTTTATGCATCATTTCTTTCCATTGATCATTAGAAGTGACTTCTTTGAAGGAATTTGGTTCGAAATATGTAGACAAATTCTACTCACAATCATAAGAATCATTCATATCAACCAGTGAGTTAGGATCCTCTACATCACCTCCAGTATGTATTGTTGAGCTTCTTGTTCCTGCCTTTCAAACCTCATAAAAAAAAATACTTTCAAGTGTCATTATTGGCCATTTTGGAGGACCTTTCTGAGATGGCTTTGGTTGCTCAGTTGATTGAGATAGGATTGAATCAATATTTAGTCTCCCAATTTTTTAAATCACATCACTCAAAGTGTCATCAATGGTTGGAGCTTCATGTGAGGGAGAAAGTGCTTCAGAAGAAAATTCCATAGATTAATCCAGTAAGGAATCTCCCCTTCAACATGCAGAATGTCATTATCAAACTCTTGAAAATATTATGCATGTTTGAATCTATCCAAGCGACCAAGTGGTCTCTCAATAATATTGTCAGTGTTGGAAGATTCAAGAAAGATCACATCTCTAGATATTATAAACTTCTTATTCATCTCATCATAGAGACAATATGATTTCGAGGTATTTGAGTACCCTAAGAAGATACATTTGTGACTCCTTGCACCAAGTCTATTTCTTTGTTCACTAGGTATCAAGGCATAATAGAAGGAACCAAAATCCTTGAGATGCATCATAGAAGGAATGTGGACATGCCATATTTCATAGGGAGTCTTATTTTTTATAGCATTAGATGGACACCTATTCTTTGTATACACAACACATAGAAGTGATCATCCAAAAACATCAATTTAACATTCTTGAAAAGCATCATGGAGCTTACCATATTTAAGATTGTCCTATTCATTCTTTTAGCTACTCTATTACGTCGGGGATTATAAGGCATGGTTGTTTTATGTTTGATCCCATGTTGTAGAATATAGATTTCAAATTCACTTGATGTATATTATTTTCCATTACCTGTACGAATAAATCCAATATGATATTACGCATTATTTTCAATCGATGCATGAAAGTCCTTAATTTTTTCAAATGCTTCAAATTTGTTCTTTAATAAATAAACCTAACACATTTTGGTGTAGTCATTGTTTAATGTCATCATATATTTATTACCATTTTCACAAGGGACAAGCATTGGGCCACACAAATCAGAATGAATGAGTTCAATCTTGTCTATAAAATTCTTCCTTCCTCTTCCTCTAGAAGAATATTTTGCATGATTACTCTCTCTATGTGCAAGGAACACAACTTCTTTAGAAGATTGATGAGTTTTCTTCTTCCCAAAATACTTCTCTCTTTCAGAAAGTTTCTTCTCAAGGGTTTCAAAGGAAATCTCCTTAAGTTTTCCACTTTCTTGTAATGAGTCAAGATAATGTGAATAGGTGGGATATAGTGCCTTGACATAGGCTATGAGAGGAACAATTTTTTCAACACTGATGGCATTTATTGCATGTATAATGGATCTTATTTATGATGCTAACGCAAGAGAGCCATCATTTTTCAACTCAATATTGAAAAACTTATTTATCCATTGAACAACTTCAAGTTTAGAGTGTGATTCATACAATTCATTTAACTTATTTAAGGCTTCAAAGGCATTTGAAAATGGAAAAATATGTTGACTCACCTCTTTATTTATGGAGGCTGCAATCATTGCATATGCCTTGTTGCTCTTGTTTTCCCAAATGGCAAGCTCCTTGTCTAAAGTGGGCTTTTCAGATGCATTGTCTCCTTCTCCTTGACAAACCCCTTTTCACAACTCATTAAAAATCAAGATGTGTTTTATCTTCCAAGACTGCTCATGGTATTTCTCTTTGCTAGTGACAAATACTCCTGCTATAGGTATAAGGGAATGCATTATAAAATATTATTTATGTCCAAAATAATTACAATGGTTGCAAGTCTTTGTAATAAAAATACCAGTCTTCAACTAAGAGTGTAGGCTCTCAATATAATTTCATTACAATATAATACTTCTTAAGATCTTCATAAACAAATATATGATTCATTACGCATAAAATAATTTACCGACCGTAGCATACCATAACTTACGGCCGTCAAAAAACTTTAATGCATAAAGGAAATTGTACCATTTTTATGGGTCCGTCAATATTCATCCACATTATCACCAGTCGAATTTTACAATGAAACAAATTTTTATATACAAAATTTAATGCATTTATTTTTGCTTTTAATACATCAATCAGCAAATGTACCTCATATATCTATATGAACATGATACCATCGATCAACATCCCATACACTAGCAGATATATCAATGCAGGACTCACCAAGAAACCATGCACCAAAATGTGAACAACGAATAGCAAAGGATTCTCACAACCCATGAAGGAAGGGAAACTCAATCACCACTCCATGCACAAAGTAACATATAGACCAATAGATAAGCATACGAGAAGTGATGTTATTCAACATTCATAAATAATCTTAACGCATTGATATGATTTTTGACCAGAATCCAAAGGAATGCACACCATTCATGACATTCAATTCAACACAATGCTCAATGAGAGATGAGAGAACACAGTCGACACAACTCTAAGAAATCGACTAGCAGATTCAATGCAAACCATTACACTATATTTAAGGATCTCAACACACTCAGATCAATTCTCTATTAATGCATAGTAGTAATGCATTAAAAAAAGCGAACACAGAGGAAGAGGACAAAGAGCAGAGGAATAAAGAATATTGCAAAGAATGAAGGAGTTACTGTGTAGAAAATGGTAAAATTGGGGGTTGGCTCTGATACCATGTAAGGCCAAGAGTAACTCCAAATGAATTTATTGTATTTGAACTAAGATAGAATATGGCTATATACAAGGAGAGGGAGACTTTTGGATTTCATCTCCCAATGTCTCTTCGCCTTCCAACTTATTTTATTTTGTTATTTACAATATTTATATAGGATTCCTAATCCCAAAGTTTAGGTGTCAAGACAAAGAAGAGGCACAAGGAAGTACAATCATGAAGACATGAAGCATATCATGGACGGAGACAGAAAGAAGACATTACATGATGACTCAGAGGATTCTGATATTGATCAACTACCCTTTGGAGGGTGAAGATAAGAAGCAAAGAAAATATTGCATGAAGATGAAGCATAAATCAGATTTATCATCAAGAATGCAAGAGGAAGCAGTAAGGAAGTCAACTTGCCATTGTCACCTTATCATGAAGTCCATGTACATTGTCAAGTTGTAACCTATACAAGTGTCTTCATAATGGTCAATATGTTTCCATGTGTTGTGCCACATCATTTGGAATGTAAAGTTGTATTCTCAAAAAATGCCAAAATTTAATGTGTGGAAGTCCAAGAGTCATATGTGGAACATGAAAAGTCCCATAGTCATATATGGACAAAGATTATTAGAATTCCAAAGGACACACTAGAAGTCCAGGAGTCATGAGGATATGAAAGGTTATTCCTCTTGTTATAAAAGCAACCTCATAACTGAAGAAAGGGGTTTTTAGAGTGTTAAGCTTTGGAGAGTTAGTTTATGTTTCTCTACTTGGGATAGAGAAAAATATTCTTTGGAGAACTAAGAAGTGACTTAATTTTCCACTATTCAAACTAGTGCCTCACCATTATAACTATGTACTTGCATCTTTCACCTTATAATTGAAGTTCAATGAGACAACACATTTTCATGCATGTATCATGAATGCTTTAGGACTATTTTTGGGATGTTTATGGTATATGTTGTGTGCATACATATTGGTGAAATTGAACTATTTTGACGGCTTTGGTACTCATCTTGTTGAATGTGTGTTGTATTCGCTTTGGTAATTGTTATGTGAACTATTTTTCTCATGAATCTTTCTTTGCTAGTGTCTCTCTCTTAGGTTACTACTATTAATTCATTTTAGAGGCTCGCTTCTGTCCCCTCTGCCCCCCCCACTCCCCCCTCATGAAGTGCTCCTCTTACACATTTCAATTGGTGTTTCACAATGTAAACTTGCTTGTTCAAGGTTTATGTATATAATACCTTATGTTATCAATTGAAACCAAGACAAACCTTTGTGATATGGCAGCCACGTTGATACTCTAGATGGGGATCCTACTCCAAACAGTATGAGGTTTAATTAGGACTTGACATTAGGGAGACCCCTTGTATGTTGGTGGTATTCAACACCATCAATAGGAATCTAAACTATTATAACTAAACAGAAATCGATGAATGGCCCTTCCCTTACTGACTACGATCTTTCTTGATTAGGGAATGAGTGTGTTTCCATAGTCACAAATGGTTGCAATGCCTTGATATTAACCTTTAGCGACAATTTCAATCCCACAAATGAAAGAAATATGGAACATAACATAAATAATGAGGCATTCAAAATAATATAATGCTATCATACCATGAGTAACATTACAAACACTAGATAACAAAAATACAATCGTAAAGCACAATTGTGTAGCTATTCAAAATAAGTCAAATCCATATTCATAAAATAAGGAATGTTATATCTTTAAAATGTGTCACATGTCAACCATGTATGTAATATGCAAAAAGTATAATATTAATGCATTATAGACTAAGTATCTTCATGATAGAGTGGATCTAAGTATCACATGCAAAATAGAAAAATTGTAAAACAAATCCTTACATTATATGTTGAATAAAATCATCACATGCTTTATATATGTACCAAGGAACTAGTATCATAGAGCAAACCCATGCATCAGGTGCTAGAATCACAGATCTTCTACAAACACAGAATGAATAAAGAAGCAAGATAACCTTTATTTATACAACCTAGATGACATATGATATCAACTTCACCGAAACAATTTAACAATTTATTAGGTTAGATGTGATGATTTTTATACATGTGGATAATTTTCCCAAAAAAGAGTATATTTCCATCATTTGAAATATTGAAGACATTATTTTGGAGGTGGTAATGATGGTCATATCAAGAACTTTATGTGGATATTAATAATGGGTATATTAATACATGGGAAGGGATATTTAAAAATCAATATACGAGTATATATTATAATTTAATAAGAGTATATTATATTAATTTAATATAGATGGAATTTTTAATATATTAATTTTTAAAAATAAAATAAATATTTATTATTGACTATATATGTTTATATGTTATAAAAATCAAATATAAATTCATTTTAGTTTCATGTTTAGTTAAGAGGAATGGAATCTTTCAAACTAGAAACTTCTTTTTGAGTGTAAAACTTGAAGAATATGTTTATACCTCTGAGATTTAACTTCTCTAATCACTTTGTAGATTCAACTCTAATTCTAATAACATTATTTTTATTTATATTTCCATAATTCATAAATTAATGATTCATATTTGTAACCATTATCTTTTAGACTCCATATTTAAATTTGATTATTAAACATACAAAAACTTAATACTTACAATAAATTCATTTTCTAATACAGAGAGTGAGTGAGGGGAAAATGCATATATATATAAATTTAAGTACTATAAATATTCTAGTAAAAGTAAAAATAATGATGATTTTATATATAGGGATGTGAAGTGTGTGCGTGTGTGTGTGTATATATATATATAGATAGTTGGAAAATCAGTAGTGGGGAGCTATTAATCTTATTTTCCTTAACGTTACTATGTTTTTATGAAATTATTAGCTCTCTCCTGTTATTTTAGTTATATATTTCATCATACAAATATCAAGAACATAAATTGCAACAATAGAGGACACAAATATTAGGCTCTCAACGAGGAGAAAATTATTTAAGGTGAAAATCTGAAAACTCTTCTCTTTTCAGAATCTTCATATGAGATACAAAAACCCAAACCCTAGACCAATTTCACCTCTAAGTACCAAGTCATTCCTTTAACATGCCCTTTTGTGATTCTACATCAACCAACCTCAAAATGCAACTTCGATTTGCCTGCTCCAATATTTCAACTCGCGTAACAACTTTAACCTTGGATTTTCATTGTTGTAGCTTTTCTGGAACTCTAATCCAACCTCCTCCTTAGACATTCCTAGAACAAGAAATCTCTCCCAAGGTCAATGAGGTCAATATAGGGTTTCCTCCCTTCTAGCTATAAGATTATACACTTTTTCTTACTACAACTCGGACTTGTAATTTCAACTTATTTGTGTAGCAACAGGAACCCTAGATCTTTGCACATAGAGAGATAGAGTCTTAAAACAAGATATTTCCTCTTTCTTCCTTCTTGAATACCTTTGCTCTTCTTTTCTACTTCTCCCACCTTCACGTCAAACCGTTTTTTGATAGATCAAACTTTTGTGAGTGACTGACCCCAAATGAGGTCGAGTTACTTCTTTATATAGCCTTCTCAAGGGGTTGAATTCCCTTGTTTAGGCATATTTAATTTTCCCGGGGCTCACTTATACCTTGGAGCTTCGAGGACTTCCTAGACTCAAAAATAATTCCTTTTACAAATATATTCTTTCTCAAAAAGGTCTTATAAACATGATGTTGACTCCTTTGATTCATGACAATAAATACTAAGACCTAACAAACCCTAGAAGCATGAAAAATGTGCTTTTACCTAAAAGACCATCAATAATGAGCACGAAAACCCATGCTTTAATAATAATACATTTTTCTTTTCTTTTTGTGTTTGTTACATAGAATACATTTAAAACGAGTCTAAATACAATTATTAATAAGCATAAAACCCATGTTTACATAATAATAACTTTTTCTTTTCTCTTAGTATTTGTTACATAAAATACATATTAAAATAAGTAAAAAATTATAAAGACCGAAATTAAACTACTTATCAAAATTAAATGGTTACTTTTATTTTAATAAATGGTTACGTTTATTTTATTTTTATGTGATTTGATAGGTTTAAAGAAATATATACTTATAAACTTTATTATTGGCACAATTAGGTAAAACAAAACATGTAAATTTTTATTTGAAATAATTATGTGTCATATTTATGAGATTTTGAATATTGACTTGAATTGACCTATGCGTTTAACCTTTAGAAAAGCTGGCTACTATTTAAAACATCTAAATCTTTATCATAATCAACGTGAAGTGTCCTCATTAGCGGATTTAGAAAAACGGTCTTCCCCTTTGAATGAAAATCCCTCTTTCCTTTAGTTGCGCATTCTTTTTGTTGGTTGGAAGGGAAAATAATGTTTTCCATATACAATATTTTGATTTAGAAATCCAGAGGTATTGGTAAATCAAATCCAGAGGTATTGGTAAATCATGAAGTTTTGTAAAGGTGGATCTAAAATCAATAGCTTAATGGCATGAAAGGTAAAGTTGAGTTCACTTGTGTGATAATATTTGAATTTATGCTTAATTTTATTGCGAGGAAAGTATTTTTGAAAAAATAAAACATTAAATTGAAAGTGAAAAACCAATTAATACATATCTTAGTAGATTTTTAAAAATATGAAATGAATTTATGAAATGATTTTTAAAAATATGAAATGATTTTTAAAAATATGAAAGAGAAAATTCTTACAACCGCAGAGGCCAGCAGCCGAAAAGGAAGAGAAATTCCCGCTTAAGTTGATTACATGAAATAGCGGCTGGCTCGGATCAGATCGTTCCAGCGGAATAGGGATTGATTTAGAAGGAAAGTCCCACGCTCGGTTGCAACGGCAATGCTAACTATAACAAAATAATCCACATGCCTTATCCATACTTTATATATAAATATACACCCTTGGCACGCCTAAAACATATACAGAAACTTTCCATCCGCAGACATGGCAAAACAGGTCCTTAAGCTCGCTTTCCTGGCCATTGTTTGGATCGTCGTTGCCCTGACGTTTCTGAGCGCATCAGGTAATATACCACTCATTTTCTACTATGGTAATATTGTTGCAAATGATTACGTTTCTGAGTGCATCACGTAATATACCACTCATTTCTACTATGGTAATAATATTGTTGCAAATAATGTTACGGATCTATTAATAACCCACATTTCAAACCCACAACTGTGATTAATTTTCGGGATAACAAAAACTATATATTCATTTTCTACTCTATTGAAATATATATTAAACACTGTTTCGTTTCCCTGGTTTATTTCATCAATCCATATTTCACTATTGATATAGTTTTATGATGTGGGCGGATGACATTACAGAATGCCGTGCTACTTTTGGGAGTAGGTTGGATGAGGATCCGGGTTGTAGCCCGGTTGATAGCTGCGCACAATGCCCAAGCGAAGAACCAGGCTTCTATCATTGCAAAGACGACGGGAATGACGGGAAACTTTGCTGCTACGGCCCTCCTTGATACAACTATCCTTGATAATTAAATAAATGCGGTTCCCCTTACACACACAGGCTTTCATAAATGCGGTTCCCCTTACACACACAGGCTTTCAGTTGATATTGCTGAGATCCGTGTAAGAGGAAGCGTGGAAAGATGGCTTGGATTGCCATCTTTGCTATATTTTTCGATTTGCATGAAGTTTAATATACAGCACTATCACTATTACTATTTTTAATAAATAGATGTGTCAAAGTTAAATCGCATCTATAATTTGTGAAGGCAAATTAGCTATATGTTATTGCATTGCATTGATTATAAGGGAATATTAGATACGCATTTTATTCAAAATTGTGGTAAGTTTTTGCCGTGTTAGTCGCTACAATGCAAAGTCTAACATTTTATATTATCTTCGTAAAAGTTATGAGTTGTTATTGGCAGGATGAAATGTGCAATCTGTAATATTCTATATTATGTTTCTAAAAGATTTCGAGGTATCCGCAGGATGAAATGATATGGTATACGGTGTGTTTGATAAATATTACAACAAAATATGTTATCAATGTTTATAAAAGTTTGTAAATCTTTTATATTCTTTATCGGTTATATAGTGAAGTCTATTTCCTAAAAACAAGTTATAATTTTGAAAATATTAAATATTATTTTATTAAATAAATGAAAATATTTAAGACGTGTTATCAATATTCATAAAAGTGTGTGCATCTTTTATTCATAAATGGAAGATAAATATTCCAGACATATATTATTGATTATTAAAGTTCATAAAAGTGTACACGTCTTTTATTATCGGCTATGTATTGAAATTTCTTAAGTAAGTTATAATAATTATAATTACGGAGAGTTTTTATAAAGTGCAATATTATTTTATTAAATAAATAAAAATATTCAGGTACAGTGATATGTATAATTGTTTATATTTTTTTGGAAGGTTTTTGATAATAATTTTTTGTTTAAGGATATGGCATAAAAAATAATTAAAAATATATTGTAATGGTGTGTATGTTTTTTATACCATGTTTTTGAAGTTATTTCTTATTCTTTGAAAAATGATATTTTTATTAGTGGTGTGGATTGTAAAATATTTAGTTTTTTTTCTAAAATAAATATACGTAAATATAATTTATTTTTAGAATTTAATTACTCTTTAAGATAAATTAAGTTAGATTTCTATTAACTCCAAATCTATCATACATTAAGAGTGATCAAATTTATTTAGGTGAGGATTTTAAGAAGGTGAGAGATTACTAGGAATTATTTAGAATTTTATTTTTTGCTAAAAAACATGTAAGAGAAAATTTCCAAAATTATCATAGGTTTCTTAAACAAAATTGTTATCAATGTTCGTAGTGTGACAAATCTTTTGAAATTGAGATCTAATATGGGTATATAATAGACATTATAAGAGAAATTGTTTTCATCTTCAAACTTTTTAGTGCCATAAAGGTGACAAATTATTTCATCTCACTAATGCATATTTTCATTATAGAGCTCATGCGAATTTGTTCTCGCTCTGAAAGAGATCTTAAATATTTTTTTTATTGCTAAAATTGATTATTTTTCCTTTAAATCTCTATTTGCAACTCCATAACAAGGATCCAATGAATTAGACATCTCCTTCATAATATGAAGTAGAAAATACCTATCAACAAAATATGAACTTTTCTATCTCCCTCACACTAATGTGTATAAAGTGTCATATATATATAGCAATGAAATATTTTATGTGACATAGACATTCAAGTATTCTATCTATGACCCATCTTTAAATATACTTTTATTATTAATATTTTTTTAGATTCTAAAAATCAACTTCATACTAAATAATGAAGGAATAACACATATTCTTTATATGGAAAAACAATAAATGGTTATGAAGAAAATATAATTTTTTTAGTTTAATTAGTTTATGTTTATCTTATAAAATTATTATAAAATTATTTTATTATAACATAAATATTAAATATTTTATTTATAATTGAAATTATTTTTGTATTTTATATTTTTAATATTATTTAGATATAAATATCTCATATATATATATATTGAACAAGACATGAATTATACATCTATACATCTATGTTATATCAAGCTAAAAAAAAATACCATTCTACTCGATAATTAGAATGATAAATATATTCGAGAAATAGTGTCTTTTCCACTTCACGATGGCCACACTAAATTTACGGACAGTTTTCCACCTCAGAATGGCCATACTAAATTTACTTTAACATGAATTATAAGCTTCTTTACGCTCATTTATTCTCACACAAGAGTGACTGATGTACTCTCTGCATCAATTATATAATTTTCTTGTCCTTGTTTAATAAAAGTTGTGTGTCGGCATTTCAGTATCATGATGGTATGAGAGGATACTATAATGTAGTTGTTGAAGAGGAGACTACAGTGTTGAAGATCATGGAATACTTTCCCATATTGGATAATGGTCGCATGTATTTTTATTGTTTAATTGTGTTGGATAATGATTATATGTATTTTTATTGTTTAATTGGGTTGGATAATGATTGCATGTATTTTCATGGTTTAATTGGGTTGACTGAAATTTTGAGATCAATTATTTATAATTTAAGTTTAAGATTTTGTAGATTTGTAAATTATTCTAGGTATTTTTGAGTTACATAATTCAAGATAAATAATGTCAAATAAATTTTTTTTTCTATAAAATTATTTAAACATGAGAGAAATTATTTCATTTTATTTAAATTTATAATTTAAATAATCGATATTTTTGAATTTATATAAATAACACTCCTCAATTCATATAAATAATTATATTTAATGTTAAAATATTAATCTATACTTTGTAGTCAAGTAATTATTATATGTACCTTGATATTACAACAAGAATTCACAATTAAAAACCTTGCAATTATTTGGATGAAGTAGCCATTAATGATGTTGTTAAGATATATCAATAGGGTTTTCCTAATTAGATCGCTCTTCATACTTGTAATGACAATTGATTGTTAGGGTAGCTCTTCATACTTGTAATCGCAATCATCTAGATATAACCCCAACCATTCAAGTTAATGGCTTCCCAAGATGTTCAGTGAAACTCACTATAGCATGGTGAATGAAGAGAACACTAATAATAGTTAGTCAAGCAAACAACTATTGAATTTTTTTTAGAACGTGATAATTTGGATGTCATATTTGTTATCAAGTGATACAAGGAATGTACACCAAATGTGTTTCTCCAAAATAAAGGGCATATTTTGTAACATGATTGTCATGCAAGGGACTTGATCCCATCACGTTCAAAGTTTGACTATTTAAGTTTCGCAGGGAATTGTCATTCATCGTCTTTGTTATCATAATAGAGCCATTGGTGAATGTGTTCTCCTATTACGATAATGTATCACCGTGGCAAGATGAGCTACAAAACAACGACTGCTAGCTTGATGTTATTAATGGTGCACAATAACTCACCCTTACAATTAAAGTGTTCCCATCCATGGTGAATAAAAAACACATTATAACAATAGAGGATGATATTGGGAGCCAATTTCAACAGATTGATTTCCAGTAAAAGAAATTTTTAGCGAAGCTCACTCAATATATCTCTCAAATATAGCTCAAGCTTTGAACATTCTTTTAAAAAGAGGGGTGACCAATGTTTTATTCTTTCAAGCGGCATATATATAATTAAATTTTATATATGTATATGCCAATTCACTCATGGGAAAAATATACACCAATTCACAAAATTTACTTTCGAAATAAGGAAATTGATGTAAACTGTAGTTTTAAGTAGTGTTTGCTTGGGAAGAAGATAACATTGTAATTTATTTTATTTTTATGGTTAATAAAGGATGAAGTGGATTCAAGGATTTAAAAAAATGAATTATATTTAATTTTTTTTTATAAATTTGACTAGAGTCAAATTAAGATCGATTAGCATATTTTCCAAAACATTGTAAGAGGGTCAAGGCCAAGTATCTACAATAATTTTTTAGTGGAGAGTGATGCATGTTAGTAGTGTTTTTTACATGGTGCATTCAATGATTTTTCAATTAATGTAATTGGTGCATAAAATTCTTTCAAGAAAAATACTCATAAAAATGTCAATGTTTGTAGATTTATTTTTTGAACTAAATAAATTGGACAGATCCAAAATGTATAAAACTTAGAGTCAACATATAAAAAAACCTTTATATGGATATGTGTAGTGGTGATTAAAACCCCATTAAACCTATTGATTTTTCTTCAATAATTGGTTAGATGAAGTTCAAAATATCAAAAAAAGATTCAAAAATCTTAAAATATTCCATGAATGTACATTCAGATTGAGAAAGCTTGTACTGCATGGCTTATTTGGAGTTTTTTTAGAGATTTATCTGACACACAAAATAAAATAAAAAGGTTTGATCTTCTATTAAAATTTCTTCAACAAAAATAATAATGGTGGTGATGTGTTAGAATACATTAACAATTAATGAACATTAAGTAAGAATATGAAAGGCATGGTATAATTCATTGGATGATAATTTGATGGTAATTGTATTGATTGTGGGGTTTCCACCCTCTTATAAACATTTTCTTAGAAACTTCACACAGGGTTGGTAAATTGAAGAAAAATTCATTTGATTAGTTAAGTAAATTATTAGGTCAATGTGATAAAACATTTGGGAAGAAGAAAAAAACTAGAGAATATACATGTAAACATATATAAAGGATCAAGATTCAATAAAGCATCAACTAAAATTTCAGGAGGAAGAGGAGCTTTGATTAATGATAAGAATATAAGAGAAAATAAAAATTGATTCTATTATAGAAGATGTGATTGAGGGCATATCCAAGGGAGAGGAATCAATAATTTTCAAAAGGGTTCAAATGTATAGCATACCCAACCCCTTGATACATTCTGAGGTGGGGTTTAAATTTTTTCTTTCTCTTACTGATCTTGAAACTCCTTTCTCGTATGAATGTTTACTTTTGTAAAGTAAAATTCTATTTATGCTTCAAAGAGAAATATCATGCAAGTTTTTGGTATGTCTTAGTCTGCCACATAGCAAACCAAACTAGTGATAGTACCATATTTTTTGAAAATCTAGACATAAGGTCTTTGTAAGTTCATAAAAAAATGAAAATAATGTGCATCAAGACTAGATATCATGATCTATCATATATCCTAACTTAAAAACGAATTCTGATTACTTAAAAAACAAAAGAGGTGAGTGAGACTTGTCATTTAGACTTGGAAGAGTCAAAAGCATCCACTATTATAGGCTACTTGTTGTTATCATGAGAGGTTCCAACATCTAGGGGAGACCCAAATGACCCTCAATATGGCCTATATTGCTATGCAAACTCATCATAGATAGTTAAAACTCATCCAACATGAGAAAAATTTCCTCCTTGGCATCATTTCAGTCTAATAAGATGGGGACTAGAAGGACATTTAGATAGAAATAAATATCATTGATGTACATGTATTGACTATAATGACCAATGGTATGTCTCGTATCAGCTACCCAATTAGCTATTTCACCAAGAATTTTAGAACATGTCAAATGACCTCTTTCACCAACAATATCACACTCCACCTAAGTTATTTCTTCCCGAATTTATTGCGACATGTTGTCATGATAGTGGTTGCATAGAGATGATCACCTATTATTGGGTTTGAGAACCCCATTGGTCTTTAAGATATATAGCCCCATCAACATCCAACCCATTAGTGAGGAATTGGTTGAAAAATATCCAAACGAGGAGCAATGGTAAAGAAGAGAATTGCTTAATGAAGAGAATGAGTGCATGGACAAGTAGGATGAAGAGGGATAGTTGATGGAAGATCAAGGATGGAAGTAGAAAGGAGTCAAAGACCATATGATTGCAATAGAGGAAATAGGAAGGGGAGATAATTCTAGGATGGGATTGTTTGAGCAAAGAGACTAGAGGAGACATAATGAAGAAGAGACTCTAAAATTCTATTGCTGCCAGGAAGGTGTAACACCCTCCTCCCACATCTACCCAAGAAACTGTCCAGATAGGGTAAATATGTGACAAGAGGCCACTACGATATGATTCGACCTCCTAAGTCACATTAAGGAAGTGGAACTGATGAAAACACACCATACAGACATTCAACATCAACTTCAGGACCCTTAGGAACCAATCCAACACATAAAACAACCTAACCTTGGGTCCCACTTAAATTGTGGACAACTTAAGCCTTAGTCATTCTCATGTTATAGGCATCGTAGCATCTAGAAACCGATATTCACTCTAATAGGCTTTCCTGCCCACACCTAGAGACTCATTTAATCAGTGTTATGCCAGCGTCCCCGGGATTTTAGCCACCTTTTTAGGCCCGGAGTCTAGATCACTGCCCAGAATTGAACCATCTCTTCAGAATAGTAAAATAACATGGAAACGATTCTAATAAATAAAATACTTGTTGAAGACCTTGATTGGACCCCTACTAGCCATGACAGGCATTTCGTCAAACACATAATGAATATCAGGTGTAAATAATAGTTCTGAGCATAGGGGTCTCATACAAAGCTGAGAATCTCTAAGAACCATTGATTCGTCAACACATCAACTACCCTTCCATGCATTAGTTCATAGATACATTGATCACTCAATTACAACTAAAAAATGGATGAAAGAATTACATAGTTGTTTTCATAAAATATTCATAACCAGCATAATAGAAATAGAAATACTCATGAAAGTATAGCCATATAGACCACATATAATCCGTCAAAATGTTCATAGAAATAATAGGAGAAATAACCTTTCATTAATGATGCAAAATCAAAACCCAGGATGGGACTCCCACTTCCACCCTACCATAGAATGGCTCAACCAAATATCTCTTGAGTACTTCGCTCATGTGCTATAATCCAAGCATGAATGTTGGATCTCATAGAAAACATCAATCAGAAACCATCCAAGGCTTCCAAAGGCCATCGACCTTGTAATAGGGTTGATTCATAGTTATAGTTAGTTAAAGAGTAAATAAAACTCATATTAATAGTTTTAAGTGGTTGACCTACATTTAAAGAAGGGAACACAATTAAGTGCAAATGGGGCATGGTATTAGATGGATCGTATTAATAAGAACCATGGTATTGACCCATGGTATTGCATGTACAAATCCTATATAAAGGATAGAGACTCCCCTCGAGGAGCATTGTGTCTTATTTTATAATTGAGCCCAGCTCTATTGGAGGTTGCCCCCTCGAAGAGGCAAGTGAACATTGCTTTCCTTTCTGAATAATAATATACATGTTGTTATTTCTTATTGTTCTGTTAACTGGGTATATTTCTTCGTGTATCTGGTATTATAGTATCTTCTCATAGGTTAAGAGCATAACAATTGGTATCAGAGAACTTTCTAAGGCCTGTGGGATCTCCATTTTTAGCAGGATTGTTTTTGGCTAGAAAAGTGTTCTGGCATCTTTAAACCACGGGATTTGTTGTTGAGCACATAAACCTGCAGATTTGGGGAGGCATGCACACAGGAAATACAAGAGGTGGTCATGCTTGTTGGACTCACTTATAACCCACGTGGGTACCCCTTCAAGTAGTAGCACATTAGACAGAACCGCAGATGGACTATCTTCCAAGTACCCTCTGGGTATATCGGAAGCCCCCTAGGCTCTCTTGAAACCTCTCCATAGATAAATCGTCGATTGTCTTGTTGCTATAGTACATCGAGAACAACACTCGGGGAGATTACTCGCGCGTATAATTTGGTAGTTGGGTTGTATGGCGAAGGGTACAGTTGATCCTCCTTGGTTAGTGCCCAAAAATATTAGGCCGAGTACTACTATCAGACCCTTATGTATATTGCAATCTGTAGCACTGACACTCCTTAAGACCATAGTTCCCTTGTATCTCTCTAGATCATGCATCATCTTGGCCAGATTAGATCTAACAGGTTGGGTTTGGTTGCAGCTGCAATAATTAGTCTACCATTCATATCTATCAGATCCGCCATTCAGATCTATCAGATCAGCCGATCTGATATATCAGATCCACCATTCAGATCTAGCAGTTTGGGTTCTGTAGCAATCGTAACAATCAGATCTGTCATTCAGATATAACAGCCGGGGTTCTATCACTGCCACATTCCTACTCATACTCTGCAGTTGAGGGTTCTGCCAACAGATCTGACTATTTGTGTGGCTCCTATACCTAGGCGTGTTTCTTGCAGGACATTGGGTATAATTAACATTTTTGGGAATCAGCTACTACAATATTCCTAAGCGAGGAGTAAAACTCCTTTTGGAGTATTAAAAAAAAAAAACCAGTCTGAGACACTCCTGGGACGCTTATAGGAGACTTAGCCCATAAGAATCAGGCTGATGGGTGGAGCAAGGTGGTACCATTCACTTGTCAGTGTCAAAAATTCAGGTGGTCCCAAATATTTTTTTCAGTGATGACAAGTGCACCAGATCTATGCATGGTACAAACCAAAGCTCAAGCTATGTCTAATGAGAAGATAGACACCATTGAACACAAATTGGAGGAATTAACGAAGCAGATCAAGACCTTACAAGATACAATCACAAAGGGCAAGTCGAGGGAACAATCAAAGGAATATGATTTTAATGAAAACCCTGAGGGCAAGTCTAGCCATTCTCTTCACTTCTATCGAAACCACCAATAATCGTAGCCTTAACCACCCAAGATGGACATGTATAAATTTGATGGCTCTCATCCGGCCACATGGCTAGCACAAATGGAACAATATTTCACATTGAATCACATCAGAGATGATTAGACTAAGCTAAGTGTGGGAAGCCTATACTTGGACCAAGAAAGATGGCAATGGCGGCAGTGGTATCAATGTTACTATGGAAGGCCATTGACTTGGTCGATATTCTCAAAAGCCCTTTGTAATCACTTTGACCATGAATCTAATTTTTTGGGTCATCTTACTAAGCTCCAACAGACAGGCACAATTTAAGAATATATTAAAGCCTTTGAATCATTAGCCTTCCATACAGGAGGTCTAGGAGATGAATTCTACTTGGAATGTTTTGTCAATGGCCTCAATGATGCCATACAAGCCCACATCCAACTGCAACACCCAACCTCATGGCTGGAAGCTTACATGATAGCTTGTGAAGTATAATGCGTGTTAAGGTTCAAAAGGTGTCACCAGCAGAAATGGCGGAAAGAAGAAAGCAAGGATTGTGTTACTACTGTGATGAGAAATACTCCCCAGGGAATAAATGCAAGGAACCCAAATTCTTTCAAATTGATGCTACTAATCACAGTTCATCTAAGGAAGCCGCACCATTTGAGGGACCACAAGAGGAAGATGAGGACAACCAACCGGACAATGAGCTCCTAGCTACACTTAAAGAACCAGTTATCTCGCTTCATGCTTTGGTAGGGATTTCTTCTCCCTAAACTCTCAAAATCAGAGGTTTTATTAAGCATTGCCCTGTAGTAGTCTTGATTGATAATGGAAGTATGCATAACTTTATCCATCAAAGAGCATTGAAGTAGTTCATTGTTTTTCAAAGTAGTCTCCAATTTCTAGGTCCAGATTGCTGATGGGGGGACAATGAAATGTGAAGGCTATTGTGAAAATGTCAAACTTCAAATGGGGGATTATCACCTAAAGGCCCACATGTTTGCCATCAACATGGGTGGGTGTGACATTGTCTTGGGTGCTAAATGGCTCCGCATACTTGTCCCAATCACAATGGATTTCCAAGAGTTATATATGAACTTTAAGTAGAATAATCACACACATACCCTCCGCAGACTCCAAATAGGTGCTCCCTCTATCATCAGCTTGTATAGGATGGAAAAATTGTTAGAAAAGGGTAACCATGGAGTTATAGCCCAATTTAATGCCATCCAGGCCTTCGAATCCACTTCTCTTCATATTCATCCCGAGGTGCAATAAGTCTTAAACAACCATCTGCCGGTCTTTGACAAGCCTCATGAGCTTCCACCCTCGAGAGGGGAACATGATAATAGAATTACTTTGGTCCCAGTGGCACAAACACCAAATGTGCACCCATATAGATATCCTTTTTCCCAATGGAATGAAATTAAAAAAATCATCAAGTAACTCCTAGAAGTAGGTGTCATTAATCCTAGCATTAGTCATTATTCATCACCTATGGTCAAGGTGTTCAAGAAAGATGGGGAATAGCGTATGTGTCCAGACTTCAGGGCCCTCAACAAGCTAACACTCAAAGATAAATTTCCCATCCTGGATGTTGATGATTTTATGGATGAACTAAATGGGGCTCAATTCTTTACTAAGCCCGGCCTTCACTCAGACTATCACCAAATTTGCATGAAATAAGCAGACATTCCAAAGACTTCTTTCAAAACTCATGAAGGCCATTATGAATTCCTAGTCATGAGATTTGGTCTCTTTAATGCCCCATCCACTTTTCAGAGCCTCATGGATCACCTTCTCAAACCATATCTCAGAAAATTTGTCCTTGTTTTCTTTGATGACATCCTCATCTATAGCCTCACCTGGGAAAAACATCTTCAACATGTAGATCTGCTCTTGCAACTGCTTCGGAAGCATAAATTATTTGTCAAGATGTCTAAGTGATCTTTTGGCATGGAAGAAGTTGAGTATTTGGGCCACATTGTGGGGCGTGAAGGTTCTAGGGTAGACCCCAAAAAGATCCAGGCAATGCAGGATTGGCCTCAACGAAAGACCTTGAACAGCTTGAGAGGATTTTTGGGTCTCACCGGTTACTATCGCAAATTTGTCCGCAACTATGGTGGCATTTCTAGACCCCTCACTCACCTTCTCAAGAAAAATTCATTCCTCAGGAATGATGAAGCACAACAGGAATTTATAGCTCTCAAACATGCCATGTGTTCCACTCTTGTATTGGCACTACCCGACTTCACCAAATCTTTTGTGATTGAATGTGATGCTTCAGGTATGGGTATTGGGGCTATCTTAATGTAGGAAGGTTGACCCTTGGCCTTCACTAGCAAACAAATACGTGGGACAAATCTGGGACAATCTACCTATGGGAAGGAGATGATGGCCATCTTACATGCAGTGGATACCTGGTGACCATACTTATTGGGGCAGCATTTCCAAATCCGCACAGACCATCAAAGCCTTAAATATTTTTTGGAGCAATGCCTATCCTAGCCACAACAAAATAAATGGCTATCCACAATGTTGGGATATGATTATGAGATAACTCACAAGAAATGGGATGAAAATGTCGTAGAGGATGCTTTAACATGCCAATTTGAGGAGGAAAACATTCTACTAGCAATCTCTCTTCCCATTCTAGAGTGGATTAAAGAGGCTCGCAAGGAATGGTTTTCACATCCTTTTCTCTCCCAACTCATTAATAAATTGATTCAGATCCAAATTCCACAGTGAGATACTCTTGGGAGGATGAGATTCTTTACTACAAGGACAAAGTAGTGATATCACCAACATCCACCCTCAAAAGTCACATTTTGGTAGAGTTGCACTCATCTCCCACTGCAGGCCATTCTGGCTTTCAGAAGACTTATGCTCACACTCGGTGTTCATTCTTTTAGACAGGCATGAAAAAGAACATTGTTAATTTTATCGCTGAGTGTGATGTGTGTCACCGCCAGAAAGGAGAAATAGTCAAATCCCTAGGCACATTACAACCATTGCCCATCTTAGCCTCAATCTGGATGGAGGTTTCTATGGATTTCATTACGGGTCTTCCAAAGTTAGGCAACAATTCAATCATCATGGTGGTTGTGGATAGACTTTCTAAGTATTTTGGGCCCTAACCCACCCTTTTACACTAGCTTTGGTGGCTCAATCTTTCATGGACAAGATCTTCAAATTGCATGGCATGCCCACTCCCATTGTGTCTAATCATGACCCAATATTCACCAATAACTTTTGGTAGGAACTCTTCATGCTATAAGGTACCAAACTACAACTCAGTACTTCCTATCATCCCCAAACTGATGGTCAAACTGAAGCAGTCAACAAATGTCTGGAGACCTACCTTAGGTGTTTCAATTCAGAAAAGCAACATCTATGGGTACAATGGTTACCTCTAGTTGAATGGTGGTATAATACAAAGTGTCATGCCACCACCACAAGGACTCCATATGAAGTAGTTTATGGTCAACTCCCTCCTTCACCTACTTCTTATATCCAGGGATGCTCGATGGTACAAGCAGTGGATCAACTCCTACAAAACCAGGCAACCATGTTGGCCCACCTCAAAGAGAATCTCCATCAAGCTCAAAATCACATGAAGCAATAGGCAGACCAACATTGTTCAGAGTGAAAATTTCAAGAAGGGGATAAAGTATTCTTTAGGCTGCAACCATATAAGAAAACATCACTCAAAGACAAGGGTTGTCAGAAATTATCTCCAAAATTCTATGGACCATATCAAATACTTCAGCGCATCAGAGAAGTAGCCTACAAGCTAGCCTTGCCACCCATGACAAAAATCCATCCCATCTTCCATTTCTCATGCCTCAAGAAAGTGATTGGTAACCATTATATAATTCAAACCAGTCTACCGGAATTGGATGAAGAAGGATCAATCTGGCTCCAACTAGAATAGGTTCTTGACATGCGAGAAAGGCACCTGCATGGCTATACGATCAAGGAAGTCTTCATCAAGTTGAAAGGCACCTATCTAGAAGATGCGGCCTGGGAACCAACCACTATTCTTCATCAGTTTCAGCAGTTTTAGCCTTGAGGACAAGGCTATTTCTATGGGGGAGGGCATATTAGGGTCCAACTCGAACCCCTTTATTCATGTAATAGGGTCGAGTCATAGTTATAGTTAGTTAAAGAATCAATAAAGCCCATATTAATAATTGTAAGTGGTTGACCCGCAATTAAAGAAGGGACCACAGTTAGTTGCAAATGAGCCATGGTATTAGATAGATGGTATTAATCAGAACCATGGTACTAACCCATGGTAATGCATTTATGAATCCTATATAAAGGATAGAGACTCCCCTCGAGGAGCATCATCTCTTATTTTGTAATTGAGCTCAGTTCTACTGGAGGTTTCCCCGTCAAAGAGTCAAGTGAACATTGCTTTACTTTCTGAATAATAAAATACATGTTGTTATTTCTTATTGTTCTGTGTTTTGGTATCTTCTCGCAGGTCAAGAGCATAACATACCTCAACCCATTAAAAAGTGATTCCACCTAACAGTCAGACATCAAAAAACCATCATCAAATTGGTCTTTATCCCAGCCATCCAGGGCTCGAGAGAATTTGTTCCAACGAAGGCTCCAAGACTAGTAACTCAACCCACAGCTATAGTCGGTCTCTAGATTGTTTACATAACCAAGGCTCCAGGACTACTAACTCAACCCAGAGCTGCAGTTAGGCTTCAGATCATTCGTCCAACCAAGGCTTTAGGACTAGCAACTCAACCCACCAAGAGCTCCAGTGTGTTTGTACAACCAATGCTACTTGACTAGTAACTCAACGCATGCTTTTGTAGGGCTCCAGACCATTTGACCAACCAAGGCCTGAGGAACTAGGAACTGAACCCAATTTAAGGAAACATGAGAACCTACCAAAAACTCAATAGTTCACCATGGTTATCCAGGAAATGGCAAGGCTAGGAAATACACTGTCAATCTTGGCCATCCTCCATGCCAATGACATATCACAACCAACAAAGCACATGCATGTGCCATGCATGCTAAAATTGTTGAAGGAAACATAGATGCAACTCAATACCTACAAGAAAAGCTGATTTAGTTGTTGATCCCGATGGCTTCTTTCCATTTCCCACTATTACTTTGCCTTCTTGCTCGAGTAATCCAGGTATGCCATACCCTCTAAGAGTGTTGCAAGAAAACTCTAAGTCCCCAAGAGTATAACATAAAGATAGAGTAATGAGATAGCTCCAAAACTGAACTGACAAAGGTTTACCCACTGATCCTCAGAAGCCTTGTTATGAATTAGGCCTCTATTTTCTTCATTTTTCATTATTTTCCTTCATTTTCGTCCTCACATGCAACTTGTAACCTTTCACCTCATTTTTCTCCCAATTCCCATTACTTTCATAAGTAAATGTGCCAAAAAATCCATTTTTCCTTTACAAAGCCATAGCCATTTCCTTTTCCAATTTCCTTAGCCATAACAAATCAAAAATGATCCCCATCACTAGGATTTTTCCCAACATTCAGCTTGGAATAAGTGTCCCATCATCTATGGTTATTATTTTGCATTTATTTACTTTTATTACATGAAATTTTCACCAAGGTTGTTACAATGATCAACCTACTCAGAAACAAACCAACATGAAAACATAACAAACATAACATCATAGTAACATGACACCCATACAACTTATTGGAGCTTTAGAGCATTACTCATGGAGGTATTTACATCCATATACATATGTACATAAACCAACATCACCAAAACATATTACAAAGCATATATGACAACATATACCAAAATCACACCAAAACACCGAGATAAAATTGTTTTGCCTCAACCGGAAAACAAGGAAGGATACATAGACCGCATTTGATCTGCCATCTCCCATGTAGCTTTGTCAAGCCCAAAGTGCTTCCACTACACCTTAACTTCATTGATTCCTCAGTTTCGAAGCATGAGCACCTTTTTCTGCAATATACACTAAGGCTCTAGCTCGAATTATTCATCTAGTTCAACCTTCGATATAGACCAGTCACTCACAAGATCAACATCTTTAACATACTCCTTAAGCAATGACAGATGGAAATCATCATGGACTTTCACTATCAGAGGTACTGCAAGTTGATAGGTTATTGGTCTAATCCTCTCAACAATATTAAAGGGTCCACAAAAACATGGTGTCATCTTGGTGCATGATCCAATCCGCAAGGAGATCTTCCTTAGTTTGATGTGCAAGTACACTTGTTCACTAACCTAGAACTCTTTGAACAACCTCTTCCTATTTACATCGCTGTTCTACCTATCCTATGTTGCATTTCTATTCTAATTTATAACCTGCATTTCCTATTCCATGTTTTCCAACATATCTATTCCAATCAATACCATGTTAACTAGGTCACTCCAACTGATAGGAGTGTCACAACTTCGCCCATACAATGCCTCAAAAAAACTTATCCTCAATGACTCCTGGTATCCATTGTTGTACGCGAACTCTACTAGTGGAGTCTCAAAATTGTCTCCCAAAGTCACCCATATTTCCATCATTTCATAACCATTTCTTCCTCATTTCATGACTATCTAGCCTAAAACCCTACACCAAGTAACCATGTTCATGATTATATGGGTTAGGATCCTTTTTTTCCAAAGTTATTTATTTTATGTATTTAAAGTGAACTTATGACTGAAAATTAGGAAATTAACATGGTTTCATACATTTATATGTGTTATGAGTTTTGTGACATGTGTAGGCTTATTTCGGCATTCTAGAAGGGTATTACTTGTCCTCCCAAGCACAAATTCGAATTTCAACTCAAGAGGTGGACCATATTTCAAGGAGAAAGATCATGGAGATCTTTATGAGTCATAAGATTTGTATCTAACATTGAGGGATAAGATGAGACACGTATGGATCTATTAGATATTTAAGGGATCTACATTTATTGAGTAGATAGCCCTAACCCATGTATAAATAAGAGGTGCATCCTTCAAAGGAAGCTAAAAATTTTCAGTTATTGATTGGCATCAGATTTATGATTGATCATTCAACATGAATAATATCATTTTCTTGCAATTATGAGTTATGAATGTTTCTCGATTCTTAAGGAGTGATAGTTATTCATGTGTGCTCATTAGGGAATGGAAAGATCCCAATCAACCACAATTCAGATATATATGTAACATCGTTTAATTTCTATTATTTCCTTTCATGCAGGTGTGATTTACTTTTTGCAAGTGCGTTTTGTTATGTGAAGATTGATTTCCTTTCAGTACTAGTTTTTATGTGAGAAGGACAACTAGGACATCCTAGGTTAGGAACCTCTTCTCCATGAGCTAGACTGAACTGAAACAAGCTTTAATTCCTTATATGATTTCCTATATTAAATTTATGTGAAGATTGATTTCCTTTCAATAACTCGTTTTTATGTATGAAGGACAACCAAACCTCCTAAGGTAGGAGACTCTTCTCCATGAACTAAGAACTCAACCGAAAACAATATTTATTGGATTTCATTTATATGCTTTCTTTCCTGCTTTCTTGGATGTTTGGTAATGTTATTGTAGAAGGATTATAGAAGGACAAAAAAAAGACTCTTGAATAAGAAACTCTTCTCTATCTTCTAAAGTAAACTAATTCCATTTATTAAACACTTTTATGCTTTCATAAAATAGATCTGAATCTTTTCTTTTCAAAAGAGTTTAGATTTGTAATATGCATTTCCCTTATTTGCATCTAAATGACTACTTCCTACACTAGTTTAATATAAGATTCCAAATACTTTGGTTTTATTCTAATTTTACCAAACCGAATTGATAAATAAATCAATGCTTTAATTCACCTCAATAAATTAGATCAACACCCAATCCTCTCAATAATACTGAAGCGTCCACCAAACCGTGGTGTCATCTTAACACATAATCCAATCTGCAAGGAGCTCTTTGTTGGTTTGATGCACAAGTACACTTGTTCCCAAACCTAGAACTCCTTGAACAACCTATTCCTATCTGCATAGCTCCTCTGCCTATTTTGTGCTTCCTTTATATTCTTCTTTATAACTTGCATTTCATGTTCCATTTCTTCCAACATATCTAGTCCAATCACTACCATGTTAATTAGATCACTTCAACTGATATGAATGTTGCAACTTCTCCCATATAATGCCCCAAAAGGAGTCAACCTCAATGACTCCTGATAACCATTGTTGTACGCGAGCTCTACCAGTGGAAGATACTCTTCCCACTTTTGGTGTTGATGCATCACATACATCCACAACATGTCCTCCAATATCCTATTGACCTTCTCTGTATGTCCATATATTTGTGGATGATAAGTTTACTGAATGTTAAATTTTTACCCAATGTCATAAATAACTCCTTCCAAAACTTCGAACTAAACGTTTCATCCCTGTCTGAAACAATATTCTTTAGAACACCATGTAATATGACAACATCTCTGATGAATACCTATGCTACATCACTAGCTGAGAATGTATACTTCATTGGAATGAAGTGTTCAACCTTTGTCAACTTGTACACAATGACCATGATGGAATCACGTTGTTGCAATGCCTTTGGAAACCCCGTGATGAAGTCTGTGGAAATGACCTCCCATTTCCACTCTAGAATAGCAATCAAGTATAGAAGTCTACTTGGATGTTTGCAATCTGCCTTTACACACTGACAATCAAAACATCTATGGACAAACTCTGATGCATCCCTCTTCAAATTCGGCCAATAATAGAATATCTTCACAGTTTTTAGGGTCTTATGGTAGCATGGGTGATCTGAATAAGGTTTCTCATGAAACTCCCTTAATGTCACTTTCTTGAGCTCACTGTTATCTAGCACATATATCCTATCTCTAAACCTAACCAACCCATCCATTCTAAGATAATAATCCATATCATGTGCACCCGCACCTATACATATACTTGTACTATAACATGTACCTATACCGTCACTTGCATATGTACCTGCACTATCACCTGCACCTGTACCAATACTCTTCTATAACCTGTGCAAAATATCCATATATCTGGCATCCTACTGACCTACCTGCAAGATCCTATCCTATAGATATGTCCCATATGAACCCATAGGTGCTAAGTGATTTACCTATACCCACCTCATAAGATCATCTGATGCTCTCTTCTCTTTACCTATGATATATAGGATCTGAAAATCAAACTCATTGATTATAGCCAACCACCGACCTTGCCTACCATTTAGATTTGGTTAATCAAATAGATATAGAAAACCAGTATGATCACTCATCCTACCCAAAATATAGTATCTTCACATCTTCAATGCATGTATAATCGATGTCATCTCAAGATCATGCATGGGATAGTTCTGCTCATGCTCATTTAGTTTCCATGAGTCATAGCATACCACCTATCCATCCTACATAGGGACTCTTCCAAGTCCTTTCTTGCAAGGATATGTGCATACTAGAAATTCATTGTCTAGATCTACAATCTTTAGCACTAGTTCATGTGTCAACAACTACTTGAGGTTCTCAAAACTAACCTCACACTCCTATTTCCATTCAAACTTCTTACCTTTCCTTCACAATGATGTAATAAGATAAGAAATCTATGAGAAGTTCTCAATGAACCTCCTGTAATATCCTGTGAAACCCATGAAAGATCTCACCTCATCCACATTATTAGGAGCTACACATTCCATGATGGATCCTATCTTTTCTGGATCTACTCCAATTCCCTCCTTGGATACCACATGCCCTAAGTAGTTTACCTTAGTCTAGAAGAAACTACACTTGTTGAGCTTAGCATAAAACTGATGCTCTCTTAACAACTTCAACACTACAACTAAATATTCAACAGTTTCTTCCTCCTTTTTTAGAATATACCAATATATCATCAATGAACACAATAAAAAACTTATCCAAATACAGACGTAACACGCTATTCATCGCACATAAATGTAGTCGCAATATTATTTAAGCCAAATGGAACTACCAGAAAATCATAATTCTCATACTTGGTCTTCAATGCAGTCTTGTAAATGTCATCCTCTTTGATGCATATGTGATGGTATTCAGCTCTCATATCAATGTTCAAGAACATTGTTGCTCCCCTCAGTTGATCGAACAAGTCATCAATCCTTGGAAAAGGATACCTATTCTTGATGGTTATTTTTTCAAGTTCCTATATTCAATGCATAATCTCAGTTCACCATTTTTCTTCTTCACTAATAGTATCAGTTCACCCCATGGTGATACACTTGGCCTAATGTATTCCTTGTCCAACATTCCCTTCAGTTACAACTTTAACTCAATCAACTCAGGTGTGCTGATTCTGTTAGGTGATTTTTATGCTGGACCTGCCCTTGGCTCTAACTCAATAAAAAATTATAGCTCCCTGTGAGGTGGAAACTCTAAAATGTGCTCAAGAAATACATCCCTAAACTATTGTAGAATGGGGTGCCTTCTCAACACATCTTCATCCTCAACTTTCTTACCCTTATCACTAGAAATTCTTATTTCAAATAATGTGCACCATTTCCCATGGCTACGCTTTGATTGCATAGATGTAACCATCCTAACTAATGTAGATTTCTTCTTCTTTATAAGCCTTTTGGTTCTCCATTTTCATAAACACACTCAATGATTTTTTCATAATAGTCTACCTTGATTCTATGAAGGTACAACCAATCCATGCCCAACAACATAATGTATGATCCCAACAGTAATACATTCAAATGTGTTGTGGTCAGGATAACATACAAATCAAATGCACAAGCTCTCACCGAATGTTGAAATTGCTTCTTTCTACCTGTAGCCAAATGCACTAACCAAGACTCTGCATTCAATTCCTTACTCAAACCAGACTTATGTACCAAGTTAGAAATAACATATCTATAACTAGATCTAGGGTTAATTAAAATAGAAATAGCTTGATCATAAAGCTTATTGTCCATCTCAATGATATATGACTGATGCTCTACCTATTTTTTATTCAATGTTACGTAGATAAATGGAATACACTGACCAACATCTCCAATAGTTTGTGCCTTCTGCGCACTATATACCTGAGGACTACGACTATGGTACTATGGAAAATACCTCCTATGATTATCTTGTCCATGAGTCCAAAACTGTACGAACTCGTTATTCTCCTCCTCATATTTTTTGTCCATGTCCTCTCTTTGATGCATTAAATGCCTTAAGTGGTGCAACATTCTCCTTGTTACCCAAATCCTATGTTCTTACTTGCTTGTTATCCTTGTTTTCCTTGTTCTTTGCATTGCCTCTCCAGTCAGGCTTCGTCACGGTTCTACGCTTCAATTGTTCATAGAAATTCTTCAACTTTTGGATGGCCTCGTCTAATGATCTAGGCTCATCACACTCAATCCTATCTTTGAATGAAATTTGTAATCCAGTAATGAATCTCATAATCTTGGCCTTCTCCTCCATGAGATAAGGTACATACCTCAGTAATTCTAGGAACTTGCTATTGTACTCATCATTTATCATATATCCCATCTTTAGCTCATAAAATTCCTTTGCCTTGTCATCAAAGTAACTTTCTAACAAATACTTCTTCTTGAATAGTGGCTCAAACTCACTCCAAGTCAAATCCTCCTCATGAATTCATCTGACATTCTTCACATCTTCCCATCAAATGTCTCCTTCAGCTTTGAGACTGAATGTAGCCACTCTAGATTTTATGTTCTCTGAATAGTCATGCAAATTAAAGAATTTCCCCATGCCAAGCAACCATGCTCTGCATCCTATGGTTTCTTCATCTCTCCATCAAATTTTGGTGGCTTTTGTTTCTTAAATTCATCTGGAAAGTATCCCCTATCACTCCTCCTGTAAGGATGATGAAGATGATGATCATGATGCCTATATGAATCAAAACTATGATCATACTTGTGTCTAATTGTGTCATCTCTATTTGACCTATGACCACCATGCAACCACTACTGTATGACCCATTAGTTCTATCCTCCTCATCATAGTTGATCCAATATGGTCCCTGTCATTGCAAGTTTAAAATTTTTTGAAGTATTACTACATTTACCTCTTCTTCTTTCTACAGATCCTACATGATTCTATCATTATCTGCCTTACAACTCTTTATTTATTCCTTTAATCTTTTCATTGTAACTACCAAATCAGAAGACTTCCCAAAACCATACTACTCTTTGGATTCATAGGGAGAGTCTTTGTAGTCAGCCATCTTGCTAGCCATTTGATATTTTTTCCTGCAAGGTATATCATGTCAGCTAAACCAGTTCACAATAAACCAACATACTCAAGTATAGCTTGGGGAGGATACCTTGTCTGCAAGATAAAAAAATTAGCATGATGTATGTACAACATAGTCATGATATCATATAGAAATATAAGACATAAGTATATGACCATGCAACCATCATTCTACCTAGGGTCTAGTCATCAATGCATTACCTCAACAACAACCACTGCATCATTGTACACTTGACCACATTCAAACATGAACATGCATAAGCAATACGTAACCATCTACACATATGCATAAGCATATATGATCCAAGATGAGTGGATGATACTTGAAATCAAACCTGCAAGAATGATACATGCAACCAAGAATACAAGAATGTAACACAACATCCAGTATTGTAACCAAATATACTACAAAAATACATGTAATTGACATAAGTCAACATGTAACCATTCATACACTCGTGATGTTGCATTCCATAACAAAAACCTAAACTTTGACATAACGACATCACTATAACCATGAACAACATCATGCAAATGCAACAAGCACATGGAATCAAAGTGTAAGAGACACACATGCAACTAAAATGCATGCATGACCAACACATATCCCATCCAGTCAGGGTAAAACGATGATGAGAGGCCATTATGATGTGATTCGACCTCCTAAGTCACGTTAAGGAAGTGGAACCAGTGGAAACACACCATAAAGACATTCAACATCAGCTTCAGGACCCTCAAGAACCAATCCAAGACTTCAGACAACTTGCCCTTGGGTCCCACTGAACTTTTAGACAACTTAAGCCTCAGTTGCTCTCATGGTATAGGCATGACAACGTCCAGAAACCCAAATTTGAACCACTATTTTAGGCCCAGATCACAGGTCCCTACCCATAATTGAACCATCTCTTCAGGATAGTAAAATTGCATGTAAATTATTGTACTAAAGAAAATACTTGTTCAAGACCTTACTTGGACCCCTACTAGCCATGACACACATTTCGTCAAACACATCATGAATATGTAATCTACAGGTGTAAATAATAGTTATGAGCATAGGGCTCTCATACTTAGTGAGAATTGCTAAGAACCATTGATGTCTCAACACATCAACTGTCATTCCATCCATTAGGTCATAGATATAGGTATCATTCATTTACAAGTAAAAACATGGTGAAAGAATTACATAGTTGGTGTCATAAAACACACACATAACCATCATAATAGCAATAGAAATACTCATGAAATTACGACCATATAGAGCACATATAATCCATCAAAATTATAATAAAAATACAAGGAGAAATAACATTTCATTAATTATGCAAAATCAAAACATGGGATGGGACTTCCATGTTCCACCTGACCATACAATGGTTGAGCCAAATCTCTCTTCAGTCATTCACCCCCATGCCATATTCCAAGCATGAAAGTGGGATCTCATAGAACACATCAATAAAAAACCATACAGGGCTTCCAGAGGCCATCAACCTCAACCCATCAAATAGTGATTCCACCTCATGGTCAACCATCACAAAACCATCATCAGATTGGTCTCTATTCCAGTGATCTGGGGCTCCAAAGTGTTTTTTCCAACCATTTCTCTAGGACTAGTAACTCAACCCACAACTTTCTTCGGGCTCCAGACCATTTTTCCAATGAAGGCTCGATTACTAGTAACTCAACCCACCAAGGACTCCATAGTGTTTGTCCAGCCAAGGCTACAGGACTAGTAACTCAACCTAAGTTGTTACAAGGCTCTAGAGTGTTTGTCCAACCAAGGGTCCAAGAAATAGTAACTCAACCCAAGCTAAGGAAACTTGAGAAGCAACCAAAAGTGCAACAATGAAATAAACCCATAATCACCATGGTTATCCAGGAAACAGCAAGGCTAGGCAATCCATTGTCAATATCCGCCATCCTCCATGCCAATGAAATATCACAATCAACAAACCACATGCATATGCCATTCATGCCAAAACTAGTGAAGGAAACATACATGAAACTCTTTACCTGCAAGCAAATGTGATGTAGTTTTTGATCCTGATGCCTTCTTGCACTTTCCTGCTCCTCCTTTACCTTCTTGCTCCAAGAATCCTAGTATGCCACACCCTCCAAGAGTGCTCCAAGAAAAATCTAAGTCTCCAAGAGTATGATAGAGAGAGAGAGAATAATGAGAGAGCTCCAAAACTAAATTGAGAAAAGGTTATGAACGAATCCTCATAAGCCTATTTATGAATGTGGCCTCTATTTTTTTAATTTTCCATTATTTTCCTTCATTTTCCTCCTCACATGCAACCTATGACCTTTCACCTCCCTTTTCTCCTAATTTCCATTATTTTCATAAATAAATGTGCCAAAAATTCCATTTTTCCTTTCCAAAGCCTTAGTCATTGCCTTTGGCAATTTCCTTAGCCATAACAAATCACAATTGATCCCCATCACGAGGATGTTGCCCAACATTCAACTTGGAATAAGTTTCCCATCATCTGTGCTTATTATTTTTCCTTTATTTACTTTTATTACATGGAATTTTCACCAGGCTTTGTACAGAAGGGAGGAAAAAAAGCAACTAGCCCCATAGGACTCATGAAAGAGTAGGACCAAAAATAAGGAAAACAACATAATGTAATGCAATAATAAATGAAGGAAGAAAATCACCTCCAAAGGAGTGGATAACTAGAAGGTTTGAAAATCCATGTATATTGATAATATACCCTCCTACAAATCCATATACTTTGAATTTACACTTCCCTGCATGTAGATATAGTCCATCCTTTGGAATGAATGTCCACTTCTACAACTAATGCAAGAAATCCATGGGAGAAACAACCAGGACTAGGCTCTTCAATGGTCTGAGAGTTCCAAATCCACAAATAATTAAAATGAAAAATATCCACCTAATTTTTTACATTAAAATTTTATTTTCCTTAGGGCAACTTATTCTCGTAACTAAATGATCTCGCACATTCACTCTCATTATATTCATTAAATGGATGTGATATTATTGGGGATGGAACATGTCCACATCATTAGACATGTATTCTTAGTGGGACAATGACCGTTTTCCCTCCCACCAAGTGCTTCTCTAATACACCATTTATGGGTTTTTGATACCACCATTATCTTCTTCTCATCAAGAGCTTTCCAATGACATAAATTTTATCAAAAATTTAGATTGGGAAACAAATTTATGGCTTACTTAAGGTTTTGTCCTTTCACGCACCATGTCAGAATATTTATATCATTACACTAACCTTACATGATAAATGCATGGTAGTCCTCAAATGACATGTTAGCACCCCCTTGCCTGTAAAACTAGATTTTCCATACATTTTGATTATATTATTTTTCCTTTATTCTCGATCTTTCATATCTCTAAAAATGTTGGATAGCCATTCTCATCATTTGGTAGATCCCAGAAACTCATTAATAGACATTTTTTTCAATCAACCACCAAGTCAACACACCAGTGGGAAACTCTTCAATAATTCTCACATATATCCCTATTTTGGTTAACAAATATCAAGTAATGTACACATCTCCTTTAATTGATGTAGATCCAGATCGATGTCTGGAAAAAACCAAAATGAATTAGTTTCAAAAATATATGGATTTTCATATTTTATATTCCACCTCAATGGCCACAACGTGTGACATGTTGGCCACTGCATCAACTCTTCCATACCAATTTCACCATGTCACCAAGCCATGTCAGCATGTCATGTCATTCAAACCTATTCCATGTGACACATCATCATGAAATATCAGAATACCACTGTTGGCACTATGAATTATGTGTTGTCATTGATGGAAACCTACTTGTTGAAGATGTAAACAGGATGTGATAGAGTGTTTTACAGATGTGACAGAGTGCTTTGGAAAATACATAGCAATTCAGATGTAGGTTCTGTAAGCAAAGCTTCCTACACACACAAGAATGAAGAAGAAAACATGTGTACAATTTGTGGACCATAGTATTCTAAATACAAAGGATCCTTACCATGGTATTTCCATGTGGTATTGACCCCAGTAACGGATGTTTTGATCTCTTCTAATAAATACATTGGCTGGAGTATGCCTTTGACCTGTGGTATTGAAAAAGGCTAAGCTATATAATCTCATGAAGATGAAAGTGGTAAAATGTGTGCAAGTGATGGAAATCTTATGAATAGTCAGATTTGGAGAAAATATGCATGTTATAGGCTATTGATGCTTTGTGTGATCTAAACTAAGTATGCACTCGGGAGTTTGATGATGGATCAAATCCAATAGATCTGAGATGAAAATCATGATTATGGGATGATTTTATTTGGGTTGATGGAATTTTAACACATGATTTGTTTGTGTATGTCGAGATCTGGGTATGTCTAAAGTTTTGCATTACATAGAATATTTGAGTCCAAATTTTCAGATATCTATGGAGGTTCTATAGCCTGCAAGGCACGTACACATGAGAGTGTTTTTTTAGTAATTCACATACGTTCGGGTTTGTTTCCTAAAAATCGCTTACACAAATGGATATGCTTTGAAGAAAGCACATACATATAGTTGGGTTTTGATGGAAAGGTTGTCTGATCAGTTTTATCAGTTTTGATGTGTTTATGTTGTCTGATAATGAATTATTCTTGATTATCTGTGCTTAAAAAATGATTTTTTGATTATGGATTGATTAATTAAAGAATGTTGAAGTTACTTGTTGATTGTGATTGTAGATTAGGGAAAGTTTCGTGATTGGTTCAGAATGATGCAATAGACTTGAGTATGATTCAGTGCTTGTTTCAGAATGGTAGTTGTTAAGTTTTTAGTTTTCATAGGTTTAAGATCTGTATGCGGGTATGATTCGTGAAAGACGGTTACACATACAAGTTTGCTACTAAAAAGTAGCATACATATTTTTACAGATGGTTGATTAAGGTTTGCAGTAATAAAATCTGGTTTTTGTGATACATAGTATGTTGTTTGTATTTTGGTTACAGTGGTCTGATTGTTCTAATTGGTTGAGTTTTTGGTTTAGTTTCAGTTGATTGGGGTTTAGCGATTGGTTGATTCAATTATAGTGATGAGTTTCAATTTAATGACTGATATTGAGCTTAAATGTTATTAGTGGGTCTAGTCTGAAAATTTGACGAAATGTGGCCTACAAGTTCTGATGTGTCGTAGCAGGTGGATCCCAATCTGAAAATTTGATGAAACCTGATCCCCAGACTTGAGTTATTTGGATCTTCCTTCCAGTAGTAGTTGTTAAATCATATCCAAACGTTTGCAGCTCCCTTCAAGTAGGAGCTAGAAAATGCGTGAAGGTTGTAGCCTTCTGCATGTGGCTGTCTGCATACTAGTATGAATTTGTGATAGTTCAAGACTGCAAAATATTTTATTTATATTCAAAAGAGGAGAAAGATGACAACAACATGTGGTTTTTTCCCACATTGGGTTTCCACCTTAAATCCTAGTGATCATGTATGTTTCTTATTTGTGATGGTTTATTTTGTTCTTACTACACATGGTTACTGTTCATCTAATTTTTAATAAAGTAATAATGCACTGGATGAGGATAAATAGATGAATAATTAAATGAAACATAAGTTTACTAGATATATGTTAGTTGTCTTAAGAATAGTCGTTTACACAAACATGTTCCCTTAAAAAAAATCGCATGCAGAAATCGGAATATGAAATGAAAATTTAATGATTTAAAAATATTGATTCACTGCGCCCCCCCCCCCCCCCCCCCCCCCCCCGCCCCCCCCCCCCCCCCCCAATATATTTCGCAACAAACACACTATCATCTACCTAGTTGCAAGGCTTAGAGTGCTCATGTTGGCTTTGCATACCCTCCACATAACCTACTACATTTGCATCTGAAATTCAATTTTTTTGAAAGGTATTGCATTGAAAGCTTTCTAAATTTCTACATCCTTCGTAACTTTGAATTCAAGCTTCCTCCACACATAGTTATTCCACCTATATTTCTTCCATCTATCCCATTTGGAAGTTAGGTGTGTATTAAAGTGTCATTTATCAATTAGTTTAGATCCTTGGATATCTATATCTCCATAAAATTATGATCCTTGTCTCCATCACCTGAGAAGCCTTGTTGACATCATATACCAATCTTGACAGATTATGAATCTCAACAAATTTTGGATCCCTTAGTCCCATTGCTTGATAAATTGTATAGTTTATATTTTCTACACTTAATAGATCTCAATATTCATACCATTGATATAATTGGATGTTTGGCCATCTGGTACTTAACATATCATATTTTCCCACTTCATTAACTAAGATTTATATCAATTAGGATGTCAACCAACAAGAAGAATAAAAAACAATGTTGAAAGCTAAAGGTTTGTATGGTAAATAAACTCCTCCCATAATACCCCTTTTGAGTAGTCCTTGTACATAGTGATCCATCAACATTGTGACTAGGGACTGGGATAAAAGCCCCCATATTGCCAAATTTCTCAATCAACTTAAAAACAAGGGAATGAATCCCCAAATTTCTAAACTTTTGCTAAGTACCTAAGCCTATTTTTAAGGACTAAAATTGGCTCTAACTAGGGAACAAGACTTCCTATAAGACTTTGTAGATAAAGAAGTCTTCTATTTCCTATGAAGCTTCCAAAACATTTCCTTCAACCTGACATCTTCAAAAATAAGGACATAAGATGGCCAATGGCCAAATCCTCCTCTTGATCCCAACACAAATGAGATTTTAAAACTCTTTAGGGCTATAATATACAAGCACCATACTCCAAAATGTTTAAATAGACAAGCCAACATTTGGCTCACCACATGATAGAATAGGGTGCCCCAAGACTCCTTAATGAAAGGTACACAACTATCACTCATATATATCACATATAGGGACTCAATTACCTTTCTCTAAGTCCTATAATCAAGGGAAACTTCATAGTGCACTTACATTAATTCAAGGGCAAAAGATATCTATTTAATCCCTCTGCTAGCTTAACAATCACTAAATACACTAATAGAAATACAAAAAGATCCATAGACTTAACTCAGCTTATGTAGTACACTCTACCATACCATACATTTCATTTTTAACACAAGGAAAAATATTAAAATATTTTTTCTTCTTACAACATTCCTTCGTAAATGAATCTACAAGGATTATCCAAACACCATTCACCATGACTTCCAACTTATCGTTGCAAACGCATTGAAAGACATAATATGGAAGTAATCCTAAAAAACTAAACAACAATCCATTTCATTAACAAATAAAATAAATACACATATATATTTTACTTAAATTTGTGGAAATTGAATAAGGGAGATCCACTCTCTACCCAAACATATGATTAGCTACACTATAGTTTTCTTGTACGTATTTACCCTAGATCTAGATCCAATGCATTAAGAGGAAGATTGACTCATTCAGGTAAGATTAAGGATACAAATAGGTTACATATTATGAAGGCCAATTTCCTTCATACAGATGAATTCACTATGTTTCCTTTTAGACACTAAGCCACAACCTTTTAATTTTCACAATATTACCACACTAGTCTTAAACAACATGAAAGGGGTTCATTCTCTAATTGAAAAAACCCTTATTACTTCCTCTTTCTCAGTGATTTTCATGGACATATCCAACAAAATTTCTTAACAATTCCTTCTAGCCTTCTAACATAAACTGAAAGCATTGTCTTTGACCTGTTTTGTTATAGGTCATTTTCTGACATCTACTCAAAAGGCTTGAAAATCAGATCAATCAACATTCTTTAACACTATCAGACCAGGAGGTAACTCCTCAAATTAAAACTTATTTTATTCATTCAGGTTGTTCATTATTATATACAAGAGGGAGTGACTATTCGGTTCATCTCCCAATGACTCTCCATCTTCTTTATTATTTATTTACATTAATTACAGTTGTACACCCAATCCCACTGATTAGGTGTCAACATTCCCCCCCTTTAATCTGAAGGGATCTTGGTGAGTCCAAGAATCATTCTGAATCTTTCAAGATTTTCTCTTCCGAGTGCTTTGGTGAAGATGTCTGCAATTTTCTCATTAGTAGAACAATGGCGAAGATGGATTGTTTTGGCCTCAACATGATGTTGAATCAGATGATATTTAGTATTTGTTTAATCATGGAACTTTGGATTCTTGGCCAACCTTATTGTAGAGGTATTGTCAATCATGAGTGGAGTCGATTGTACTTGTTTTACCTACAAATCTTCAAGAATTTTCATGAGCCACACAATTTATTGTGTTGCCTCAACTACTGCCACATATTTTGCCTTCTGTTGTGGAAACTGTTGGGACTGATTATTTTCATGATCTCCAAGAGACATCTCTTGATCGAAGACTCATGAAATAACTTGAAGTAAATAACCCAGTTTTGATGTCTCCATCGAAGTCTGAATTAGAGTATCCAATCAAGCTGAAATCCCCCACCTGTGTATACTTGATTCCAAAGCCTTGAGTTCCCTTCAAGTACTTTAGAAATCTTTTTGCAGAAGACCAATGTCCCTCACAAGGCTTTTGGATAAATCTGGAGAGGATTCTAATAGCAAATGAAATGTCTGGTCTGATAGTAGTTAGGTTGTTGAGACTTCCTACAAGCTATCTATACTTTGTTGCATCCTCAATTTCGTTTCCTTTAATGGATGTGAGCTTTAAGTTTTGTTCCATTGGAGTAGTCAGAGGATTGTATTCAGTCATGCCAAACCTATTCAACATATCTCCAACGTACTTCTTTTGAGAAAGGAGCATGGATTTTAGATGTTGAGTTACTTCAATACCAAGATAGTAATGAACATAGCCCAAATTAGTCATTTCAAGACCTTTCTTCAATTCCTTCTTTATGGATGCAATGTAGCCTTCATTTTTCCCTGTCATCAAAAGTTCATCTACATATACCAAAAGGTATACAACTTTTTTGCCAACTTTCTTGACAAACAAAGTTGCATCATCAAGATCATAATGTTGAAATTGAGTTCCAGAAGACGATCAACAAGTTTTTCGTACCAAGCTCGTGGTGCTTGTTTGAGGCCATACAAGTATTTCACAAGTTTACATACTTTATGTTCTTGTCCTTTCACAGCAAATCCTTTAGGCTGGGACATAAAAACATTTTATTTGAGATCTCCATTCAAGGAAGAAGTTTTTACATCCATTTGAAGGAATTTCCAACCGTTCTGAGCTAGTAGGGAAAAGAGTGTCCGGGTGGTAGCCCATTTTGCTATGGGGGCAAAATTTTCCTCATAATCGACCCCTTCCTTCTCTGCAAAACCTTTTGCCACAAGCCTAGCTTTGTGCTTGTCAAGTGAGCCATCAGATTTATACTTGTTCTTGTAGACCCACTTGTAGCCAATTGGTTTGGTTCCCAATGGAGGATCAACCAGCTTCCAAGTGCCATTCTTTATCAGGAAATCATACCCCTTTTGCAATGCTTCTTTCCATTCATCATGAGAAGCAAATTCTTTGAAGGAATTTGGTTCAAAATCTGTAGACAAATTCAATTCACAATCATAAGAAACATCCATATCAACAGGTGAATCGGAGTCATCTACATTAGCTCAATTTTTCTGGTTTGAATATCTATTTCTTGTCTTCATAAACTCATCAGGATGAACATTTTCTAGTGTCTTTGTCAGCCACTTTGGGGGACCTTTCTTAGATGGTCCAAGCTACTCTATTGATTGAGTTGGGAGTGAATCAATATTGAGTCTCCCAATTCTATCAATCACATCACTAAAAGTATCATCCGTTGTTGGAGTTTCATGCAGGGGAGACAATGCTTCAGAAGAAGATTCTATAGGTTAATATAGTATAGGAATCCCCCCTTCAATATGTGGAATCTAATTATCAAATTCTTGAAATGATTTTGTATTTGTGAATCTACCCAAGTGATCAAGTTGCCTTTCAACAACATGGTCAGTGTTAGATTTTAAGCTTTCATACTCTATTTGATTTAGTCCTGATGATGGACCCCGTTTGGGGTTTGAAACATTAGCAGAATGAACAAGAAACTGTGGATAATCCGGATCATGACACTGCAAACATGGTCAATTTTGGATGATTCAAGAAAGATTACATCTCTAGATACAACAAAAATTTTGTTGACTTCATTATAGAGACGGTATGCTTTAGAGGTGTTTGAATACCCCAGGAAGATACACTTATGACTTCTTGCACCAAGTTTTTTTCTATGTACCTTTGGTATCAAGGCATAAGAGGTGGAACCAAATACCCTGAGATGCTTTCCCGAAGGAATGTGCCCATACCACATTTCATAAGGAGTCTTGTTTCTGATAGCATTAGATGGACATCTATTCTTTATATATACAACACATAGAACTACATCAGCCCAAAACATCATTTTTACATTTTTGAAGAACAACATGGAGCGTACCATATTTAAGACTGTCCTATTCATTCTTTCAGCTACACCATTTTATTGGGGATTATAAGGCACACTTGTTTGATGTTTGATCCCATGTTCACAAAGATAGCTTTCAAATTCATTTGAAGTGTATCCTTTTCCATTATTAGTGCGAATAGAGCCAATATGAGATTGTGCATCATTTTCAATCGATGATTGAAAGTTCTTGAATGTTTGAAAAGCATCAGTCTTTTTCTTTAATAAATAAACCCAACACATTCTAGTGTAGTCATCAATAAATTTCATCATATATTTATTTCCATTTGCAGAAGGAACAGACATTGGACCACATAAATCTGAATGAATGAGTTCAATTTTTTTATGTGCTCTAGAGTGTGAACCATGAAAGGACTCTTTGCTACGCTTTCCTAGAATGCAAGCATCTCATTGCTTAGGCTTTCTAGGAATTGTAGGCAAACCAGTAACACCATTTTTCTTCAACAAGCAGAGGCTGTCATAGTTCAAATGCCCAAATATAGCATGCCATAATAAACTTGATGGAAGTGTACCTTCTTCATAATGAGAATTGTATGAGAAATGTTGTGCACGAGCTAAGGTACCCTATAGCTTGAGAAGCCTTTCTTCTTCTATCCCCATCATGACAAGTGAGTGGTCAGATGCTTTTCTCACCTCAAGATTGCCATCAAACATATGAATGGAGTGACCTTGCTAGTGGATGTGGACCAAGGACAACAAGTTTCTCCTCAGTTGTGGGAGATATAGAATATGATGCAGAAGAAAGTCTAGAAGACCAAGCAACTTAAGCCTGATTGTGCCAAGCCCTAATGGCTTAAGTTTTGATTGGTCTGTAAAGTATACTGTTCCATCAACATTATCAGTAAATTATTCAAAAGAATCTTTTCTATGAGTCATGTGGCATGTTGCTTCTGAATCAAGCAACCAATGATTTTTCCAAGAAGAAAGTGAAGCATTGAATAAGTCTTTATTTACTCCAATATTACATTGTGCCGCAACATAATGGGTGGATTAGGGTGCTTTACCTTTGTCTGTATCATTACTTTTACCTTTGGGTTGGTTTCTTTGTTGCTCAATTTTGTCCCAAGGTAACTTGCATTTGGAGGCATCATGTGATCCATTTCTTTTGCAGCGTATGCAGTGTAAACCTGACTTTTCTCCTTGAGAGTGTCTACTTCCCTTGCCTATGAAATATCTTCCTCTTCCTCTTTGACCACCTCTTCCTATAGAAGAATCTTGGGAAAGATTCTTTTCTTTATGAGAAAGGCACACAACCTCTTTAAAATATTCAGGGGTTGTCTTCTTTCCAAAAGCTTTCTCTCTTTCAACAATTTTTTCACAAGGGAGTCAAAGGTAATATCTTTGAAATTTCCATTTGCTTTCAATGACTCAAGATAATTGGAGTAAGTAGGATAAAGTTCCTTCAGAAAAGCGATAAGAGGAATATCCAATTTAACCTTAAGGACTTTGATATCATGCATTATAGATTTTACTTCAGATGCAAGAGCAAGAGGATCATTATTTTTTAATTCAAGGGTGAAGAGTTTAATAATGGGTTGAACAAATTCAAGTGCAGAATGTGAGTCATAGAGTTCTTTCAACTTTTGTAAGGCTTCAAATGCATTTGAAAATGGTGAAATCTGTCGACTCACCACTTCACTTACTGATGCTGCAATCAATGCATAGGTTTTGTTGTTCTTATTTTCCCAAATGGCAAGCTCCTTGTTTGAGGTAGGCTGGACTGGTGCTTTGTCTCCTCCAACACACACTCCTTTCCATATCTCATTAAAACTGAGAGTTCGTTGGATTTTCCGTGACCATTCAGGATAATTCTCTTTGCCAGTGAGAACTATTCCCACAATAGATATGATTGAATGCATATCATTATATCAACAATGTTATACCAACAACGTTTAACAAAATTCAACGTTCACCTGATTATGAGAGTCTGACTGTAGTTGTAGTTCTTTTGTTGCATTGTATGGTAGAGATGAATGATGGAGATAAGCGGAGCAGATAAATGGAGGATATGAATGGAGGAGATGAGTGGAGGAGGTGAATGGAGGAGGGCCATCGATGGCAAGCGATCAACGATTATCGCAAGAAAAACAAGTTGAGGCAATAACCACTTCTAAAGGTGGATTTCGGGTTACAAGCGGGATTTCAGGCCGATAAAAAATGGTAAGTGGTATTGAGAGGGGAGCACCGAATTCCATTAAGTGGTTGACACATAGTGACTGGGGGAGAGAGAAAAACTGCTCATATTAGGTGGGTAACTCTCGTGCATGTAGGTCAGGAGAAATCGCTACAGACTGTCAGATTTTGGGATATGGGATCTATGGTGGAGAATGAGCTCGATAAATTAAGACCTCATGAATTGTGTCCGAGTGGGTTACATCCTCACCATTGGTAGTTTGTATGAAAAAGGATATGTGTTAGTTTATAAGAAAATGTATGGAGAGCTTCAAATACGAAAGGGTTAATGAAGGGTATGATCACATCACAAACATGCAGTGGTATTGATCAAGGAAAAGAGACTAGAGATATGCGATTAAAAGTGGTCTCTTCGATATTTATATATTCGGGTCCATGATATTTAAGATCCGGCCCAAGGGAGGAAATCCAGGTTACTACAACACCTTCAGCTTCAATGCACCATTCGACGCAACGAAAACGAATGAGATTTCATAGCATTTTGATAGAGATGTTAGCCTGCAAAAGATGCAAAACAAAGGAAAAATAGAATAGGAGTTAGAAATGAAAAGAGGAAGCCAAAAAATGGCACCTGCTCTGATACCATGTCAGGCCAGTAGGTAACTCCTCAAATCAAAACTTATTTTGTTCATTCAGGTTGTTCATTATTATATACAACAGGCAGTGAATCTTCGGTTCATCTCCTGATTACTTTCTATCTTCTCTATTATTTATTTACATTAATTATAGTTGTACACCCAATCACTCTAATTAGGTGTCAACAAACACTTCATCATTATTACATTTCAAATCCCTAAGAATTACCTCTCCAAAAGTCTTTATGGGTCAGTGAGATAAAAAAGGTTATCTTTTCCCTGAGTGCACCCTACATAAATATTCACCTACAATGGTTGCATGTTTCATAATTGAGAATTTGCGCTGACTAGCACATGTTTCTCTACTCTGCAGATGCGATGATTATAGAATTTTGGGAAAATTAAAAAATATAATTTAATGTTCTTCTTCTATAAGCTTCTAAGGTGTTTTTAACCATTTACCATGGACAAAGATCTTGAATTCCTACTCTAGAGATCTTATCTCTTATCATTTGAGCTTGTCCTCCCTCATATCTGGATCTCAAGCATAGATTGGTAAATCCTAAACTACCACTTTTCCCCTATAAATTTACTACCTCCCATAGAATTTCGGTTGGCTTTTGGATATTACCAGTGCCCTGATGCTACTACTTTGAGCTTAAGGAATCATCATCCACTTATGCATTAGGGTTGAGTGTGCACGTTTTCTTTGTCGAAAGGAAGGAAAAGACAATTGGGGAGACATCTACAAAGTTAGCTTCTATATATGGTTGTAACTCTCTCCTTTGTTTATTAATACAAAAAACACTTTGTTTACCTATACTTGTGTCATTCTCACTCATTGATTAGATATATTGGAATATTCTATGTGGGTATTGTAATTCTCTTGCTTGTTTTAGTCATTGTTGTAGGTTCCATTTATGACATGTGGAGATAGAGTTGGAGATTACAAGCAAATAGAAGAGGAGGACTTACTACATATTCCAAGTAGGTCTCTTTTTCGTATTGTTATCTCTCTAAGGAAAACATAGAACTTTTTTCCCTTTGTTGTCCTAGATCATACCACTACATCTAGGGAGTTCATTTTTATCTTCAGAAGTGAATTTTCCATGTAACAAATTGGCAACCATACTGGGGATGGCATAAGAACTTTTTACCTTTCAAAGTGACCTTGATTGAATTATTCATACAGTAATTAATCTTAATAAATACATTCTTTTAGCTTCATAGGGTTTCTTGTGTTTTGACCAAATTAGTGCCAATGCTCTTTGTTCTGAGACAAAGTGACCCAACACAGTCTTTTCTCTCTGTAAGTGTGTTGGTTCGCACTTGTGCCCACCATGGAAAATTTTAGGGTCAAATTTTTTCCCTTGCATGAAATAAAGGGGTTTTAAATTTTTATTGGCTGAATATTTTATATCATAGTACATTGTTAGAAATTGCCTCAAATTTATTTTATGAAAAAATTAGGTATGGAGGTTAGCCCACCTTATTTTAAGAGAGAGAGAGTAAAAAATAAAGTTAGCCCTTGAAATTAGCAGTTAGAACCTTCCATTCGCCCTAATTTCCAAGAGTAGGCATTTATCATAATTATTTTGCCCTCCCCATTCGGTGTAAATAATGTTTTTTTTCTCTCATTCGCCCGAATTTCATGATATTAGGATTAATAAATTAGGATTAATTTCGAGAAAATGACCATCATTTTTCAGAATAGATGGCCATAAAACAATAATTCATTTTTATTTAAAAATTCAAATATCTTAAAGATTGAATATTTTTATTTCCATCTTCCAAGTTTGCATTTGTTTAGTCATAATCATATACGAGGGTTGTTCAGAATAGATGGCCATAAAACAATAATTCATTTTTATTTAAAAATTCAAGTATCTTAAAGATTGAATATTTTTATTTCCATCTTCCAAGTTTGCATTTGTTTAGTCATAATCATATACGAGGGTTGTTCGCAAAGTTGTAGAATTTGAATTAACAAGTCAAGAATGGGAATAGTGGTACAGGATTTTTCGCAAAGTAGTGAAATTTGAATTAATAAGTAAAGAATAATATATAGTGGTAGAGGTAAGTCTATGTTTTAATTGATTTTTGCTATATATAATTATTAGTTTCTAATATATACTTGTTATTTTCAAATATTATTTAGATAATAGATTTTTGAATTTTCAATCCCCTTAAAATTGCCATTTTCAAATATTATTTAGATAATAGATTTTTTGAATTAACTAATGTTTGATTCTTAATTTTCATCTTCCACCCTTGTTAGTGAAAATTTTAAAAGTATCTATTCCAGAAAAGTAATCCCTTCCAAAATCAATACAACTCAAATTCCATCATCTATTTTGTTTCTTACCCTTTATTTTCAATGTGCACTCTATGCAAATTATGTTTCTATGGAGAAATGATAAAGCAGTTGTTACTATTTGAATACCAAGGTGCTCGCAGTTTGAAAAAATCTACTTTGCTCGAAGACACCTTATTAAAAATCAAATTTCGCTAAAATTGTTTAAATTTTGTAGTTTATTTTTCTATTAGGAATTGATAAAGTAGTTGATGTTATTCTTGCAATAGTAAGGTGTTGGGCATTTGAAAAATTAAGTTGGAACAAAATAGAATGGATGTATGAAGACATCTTATTAGAAAGAAAAATAAGCAGATATATTTAAATTATATGCCTTATTGAAACAAGGACTGTCATCCAAACTTTTATTTACTGGTTCTCGTAGACATCTTATTCATATATATGGTAGCCATGAAGATGTGAGATATTTAGCATTTTGAAGGCAGTAAAAAATTTGAAGACATTAAAAATTATATATATCAATAATAATATATATATATATAATATATTATACTAGTTTATAGATATAGATATGATATAGATATTTATTATATATTATTTATATATATTATATTATATATATATAATATATATATATATATATATTAGTTACAAATCTATTAGGTTTCTAGAGGGATTAAATATGTTCTATGCAAATGTTTTAGTCATTTTTTCACTATAAATTTTGAAGACATTGAATCCATTTTATTCATTCAAAAATATAATTTAAACAATGAAAAATTACATGTGGTGTGTGTGTGTATATATATATATATATAATTTCGAGAGGGATTAAATTTGTTGTGTGAAATTTTGTAGTCAAAATTTCCACTGTAAATAAAAAATATGGGGATAAAAAAAATGAATATACATGTTATACTCTTACTGTCAACCATAAATAAAGTATTTCAATGTCTATATGAACTATAATAATCTTATACCAATTTTATAGAGAAATAAAGTAACTAAAAATAATAATTAAAATGTTATACTTCTAAGTACAACAAATTGTACAATTCTTATACTTTCTAAAAATATTTCAGCGCCTATCTTAAAAAACTTTTAAAAATATTTTAGCAAGTGACTCAAATAATGTTTTTAAATATGCATGTTGAATAATTTATTTCAATCTTAACTTCATGCATATGTATATGGAGAGGGCATCAATGACTAATTATTTTAATGTTGATCATAATAAAATATTTCAATGATGTAAGAGGAGTAATTAAAAGTAAAAATGTTCCAAGAGATATATATTTTATTTAATTATTAGTATAAATTAAAATGCAATATTTATGCTACTTTCACCACTATATTTAGTCCAATATGTAGTCATGCCTTTTTTGAGGGTGGATATTTCAAGCTTCAAGAGATGGAATTTTATGAAGGAAAGAACATTATCATGTTTAATATTTCATCTCTTTCCAAAATAATCACCATAAAAATGGGATCATCTACTAATTTTTTTAAAAAAATATTAATGAAGAATAAGTATATATTCATTATATTAACTATAAGTAAAGATGAAGAACTACTAATATAATCATATGTTTCTAATATTGTTCATGTATGCATTAACTATGTGATATTCTTTATCATTATAAACTATTATTTAAAGAGCATACATTATTAATATATCTTCAATATTATTTTAAAATGTGATGCCCAACCTTAAAATCAAACACAAATATATTTTATTAAATTACATTTAATTATAACTAATATCATTAATCATGTGTTTATATTTTGAAATACTTATATATTAAACATATTTAAAAATAAAAAACAAATTTATGGTTTTGTTTAACGAAGTCATGAGATATTTGATTGTAAACATAAGGTTGAAAACATAAAGTAGTCCATAAAAATTATATAAAACTATAAACTTACAACTAGACTTGTAATTACATTTTAAATAATCATTAAATAAATATTCAACTACAAGAACTAATCTACTTTATACCTCATTTACCAAATAAATTATTTCAAACTTAATTAAAATATATATTAAATATGATTTATAATCTTAAACAACCGAAATTAGTAAACAACATTAACACTCTAATTCAAAATAGTATGTGATGGACTCTAAAAGAATAAATAAATACAGACCACATGCGAAATTAGTGTGGTTTCTGCCCACAATTAAAGTGCTTTGAGTTCCCTTCCAAAGCAGCCACCCATGCACATAAGAGATAGTTTTACCTTTTCACCCATTCACTTTTTAAAACTCCAGCAAGTTAACATGCTGAAATAGCTTATAGCTATAGATCACGGTGAGGAGTTAAGGTTATGGTAACGGTATTATTTTATTACCTTGTTTTGTTCGATGTGATAATTATGATGCTCCATTATATACCTTCATTTTTATACACGTGTAAAGTAATTTATGGAAAACAACAATAAATTTAGGTGCTTTCACCCCATATTCACCCAATACTTTGAACTTGTTTAAAATGGAGCAAATTCACTCTCTTTGACCCTTGTACATGGAGAGTGATATCACTTTTTAATCCATGAAGTTGATGTTAAACTAGGTGCAATATAAGAAACATACGATAGATATTTAAAATAAAAGCACTTTACACCGTCATATAAAAAAGCTATTGGACATTTATTACGTTGTAAGTGCCTCGGAAAACAACTCCCTCAAGTGCCATGGTGTGCAATTGTATAACGCTAGATTATTTTTTAGACGATGGAATAATGTTCAACCATTGGATATTGATAGTTATTGCTTGAGCGTCTTCAACCCTATTTTCGTCTATAAACCCTTAAAACTGAGCCACCCACTTTCTCCTGGAGTTGTCTATAATGAGATTTTTTGAAGATTCCGGTGAAGGAATCCGGCGGAGGAAATTGAGGTTAAATCTTGATTTGTTGCAGTTAAAATGGTTTTTTAACTGCATATTTGGATTCAGCACTCTGGATTCAGCACTCTGAAAAACCCTTGGGGCACTTTGATTGTGCAGAAATTAGCTATCAAATTTGCGATTCCAATAAATTGCTGCCAGATTTTGACCGGAAAAACCCACAGAAAAAGTTTTCAAAAAGTCTCATTATAGACAACTGCCTTCCTCCTTGCGCGACTGAAAGTTGTCTGGATAATCAGCCTCTATTGCAAAATATCATCAGCCTCTATTGCAAAATATCATCGTCCTTTGTGCTGAAGAAAGTCCGAAGAAGCGCCAGAAGCTAATGTCGTCGTGGGACATGTCCCTTCTCAAATTCAGGTTGGTTTTAGTTTTCAGAATCCGTCCCATCCCTTTTCCTCATAGATCTATGCCAGAGCACAGGGATTCCTCCTGCCCTTTATTTTTAGATTACTGTGAGATTTTTTCAATTTCTTAAACATTCAGATTTCTGTATAAATGAATGCCTTTGTACGTCGAGCAGTTGTAACTATTTACTAAATATTTTACCTCACTGTTATTTATCTAATTTCCAACGAGCTTTTCCTAAATGTTAGTTTGCGATCTCACCAAGGGTTTTTAGGTTTAATGTTTGACACCACGACCTAGTTTACAAATAATCATTTTCCTTGATGTATTTTGCTCATACGTCTTCTGCTCTATGATTTGCAGATAAAACACGGAGTAAAATGAGCCAAGGTAAGGATTATGAGACATTGTATGTTGGATTTTTCTGGTTATAAATCATGTATAAGATGAAATTTGTTTTGATGGGAGTATGACCAATATTTGTAGGTAGATTTGGGCAAGTTGTGGAGGGATGGCACTGAAAATCGAAGGGTTTTGTAGCTATCAAAATCGTTAGTGGATTGAAAAGTTACCCCGAGAGAACAATGATTGAAGCTGATGTCCTTCGTTAGGTTGCCAAATATGACATAAGTAGCACACGGTATGAGGAAGTATTGGTTTTGATTTTCTACTGTGCATGTGTTACTTTTACATCTATATTTTAATAGATGAGCATGTTGGGCATGTGACCCAAGTTTTCTGGATAATCTTTTTATTCAAAATATACATGTAGTACTTATAAATAGTTGTGTGAAATGTATTCCCATCTCCCGTACAGTTGTGTGCAGATGCTATGGTAATTTTTGAAGGCCACTGCTGAATGTGCCTTCCTCAATTTTGCCTAAATCACGTGTGATTTAAATTTCAGAAGATCATTTTATAGTAATATTGAAAAAAAAGAGTCATGTGTATATAAACATTTGTTGTGGTATTTTATTTTAATGTTGGCATTGTTTATTAACAGAAATACATTTTGTAGTAGTTCCTCAGAAAAAACTTTGGTTCTTCTTGAACTTTAGTATATGAGAACAGAACTTTAGTATATGAGAACAGAAGGGCATCAAAATTTCAGGGTTTGGCCTTGAAATACTAGACTTCAATTCACCTTTCTTATCATTGAGACAAAGATGAGAGTTTACCCTGTTTAGAAGAAAGGAGGGTCAGAATTCAAAGCTTCCTTGGTCTAGAGTTTTGTAATATTTTGCTATAATAAGTTGTTCTAGGTTTATAAAATGTGTTACTATTGGCCACAGAGCTTAAAATAGTTCTAATAAAGATGGAGCTTAAAACAACTCAAATCCTTAGAGGAATAGTACTTACTTCTCATATATCTCTCCATGAAATATCTCCTTACCTTTTGGTATGGACTTAGAATTGTGTTGGAAAGTTCTCTTTGCAATAAAAAAAATTATAGTTATTAAAATTATATTTATAAAAACATTCAAAATGTTAATCACTTCAATCTTGACATAAGCATTGGGAGGGATGAAACATATATTTTTATTTTATAATAAATGCTTGTGTGTGACTATACTTCATCTGTCAGGTTAACTCACAATTTATGAGACTGGATTGTCATGGGCCTTTTTATGGGTATTAATAATGTCTATCTAGGGTTTTATTCTCTTAATGTTTTCAATTATAAGTGGAAAATATGCATGAGTTGAAACTCATTTAAAATAACTTAAAGCGTAAAAATATCTTTAGACTATGTGAATGTTGTTCCATATTGCAAGGTAGTTTGTCAACCTTTAATTGAAATTGTATTGGTTGTCTTAACCTCTTTATGTCAATGAAGGCTACTTACTTTATAATATTCGGTTTATAATGTTTTTCCTACATCCTCTAGGTAATAGAGGAGGTAAGATTATATTTCTCTATTCTTCTTCTTTTCATAACTACTCCAATATTACTAGCTAAAACTCCCTAATTTATTAGGACAATAGTATCCTACCAAATTCTCACCCTACAACGACACAATTTGGCAATCCCCTATTAAGAATTTTAAATGGTCAAGTTTGGTTTAGTGTTTATGTCTTATTTAGAACTCCTCCGCCTAAATTCCCTTTGGTATTGGGATGTGATAAACGTATTCTCAGTATCTTTACATCCAAGACAGATGAACACTGAATCGAAAGTAAGTTTAAGTCTTTATCTTGGACGAAAAGACAATTCCAACCTAAACATCTCATGTACTCTCATCCCTGAAGTGACAACAGTGGAGTCATGTGCTTTCAAATAGCTTATACAGTTTATAACCTCATTCCACTGAACAAACAACTGTACATCAGTTATGTTTGCCTCACAGGGGGAGTAGCAGGGCTTGTTTTCTAGGCCTTTTATCTTCTTGTATTTCTCAGCACCCGTGGAAATAATATGATGACATGTACTTGATGCAACAATTTCAATGTTAAGATGGATGTGTTCTAACATTCTTGTGAAATATAATTACTCAAATCCATATTAATCCATGATCAATGATGTGGTTAATGGTATCAAATTCCTTGATGCAACCATTTCAATGTTAAGATGGACGTGTTCTAGCATTCTTATGAATAACTTCATATGACTGTCAGGTTGGATAACTAATAGGCAAGGTATATCTTTAAATAGTAGATATATAAGCCCTATTTGATAAACCTGACCTGAAGTGTAGATGAATCCCCATTGCAAAATAAATCTATTGAAGTGAATATCCAATTTTACGATGACCCTGCATTTGTCCCTTACGGTGTTTGTTTATTTCGTTGATTTTTTGGATTGATATTTGGGATTTAAGGAGAACATTTTTTCTCCTTGAATGGATGGGAATGAAAGGGATGCTTATTTTTGTCATGGCAGCCCAGGCTATATTCCCAGCATTTGTTAATGGATGGTATTATGAAATGCCTAACAATACCTTCGTAAATATCTCTCTATCTTCATCATCGTTGTCACACTCTCTCAAACTCACCGATGTCTCTCTTACACTTTATTTCACTTGCATATTGTGCTGGAAAAGGTTAGGGAAACTGTTGCTGGCCAAAATTTGGGTTTTGTTGGACTAGAAGCTGCCAGTGTAGAAATCTCAAAATTGGCTTCAAAAGTGTGCAGTGAATGCCTCAACAATGCTCTTTCTAGTTTACCTGAAATTCCATCATTATACAAGTAGTATCAACATACATATGGTAAAGGCTATGCATAGCCTTAATCAGCAATATCAAGTCACATATTTTTCAATGGAGAGTTCTTTACATCAAATGAGAGTTCTGAAAAGAATTTTGTTCTGATTATGCAGAACGTTGGAAAGAAAAGATTGAGAACATTACAGAATATAAATGTACCCTTTTGGCACGCTGACACTTAACCATCACTGATTGTTGTTAGTGCAGATAAGCACTTGTCTGCTCCGAGTGCAGTCTCTGGAAGAATGGCCTGTTGTAATATCTTGTCCCTCAAAAACATATCTGTTATCTCTCTCCCGATTTGCTGTGCAACCATCTTGACTCTCCTTGGATGAGCCATGCATATAATCTGGTGCTGTTATGGGAATTTGCTAAATTTGGGTCCATGGGAGTACAGGTAATTCCGATTTGTGGTTCTGTTAAATTTGGGTCCAATGGAGTATTCGAAATGTTTGAGTAGACAGGTTTAAGGAATGTATTATTTTTTTCATCTAGTCATCAACCACGATTGTGTGGAGGCACTGCTGGGTTGCAGGCAATGACTATAGACTTGTTTCATGAGCCAGGAGGTGCACCATGTTTCGAATCAACAGTGAACGATGTGTCGATATTATCTAATATTTGTTCATCTATTGCAGCTGTTAATGTGAGTTCCTACTATAATGAGGCATCATTATAAGATATAAATGAGTGGCAATCTCTTTTCATGTTTACTATACTCGATTTTTCAAGGGAAAGTACCAGCCCCGAAGCAAAGTTGATTTTCTTGCACTCATTTAAAACGAACTGGAAAATTTTGTAGGTAAGTATTGTGAGTCAAGGACCTGTTCTTTTCAACTCCTCAGTAGCAGATAATATTCTATATGGGCTGAAAGGTAGAGCCAACACTGTTGACATTGAAAATGATGCTGTACGTTTCAAAAACCTTTAGACATGTTTTAAAACTGGTTTGATTTGAACTAGAAAGTTGCGACATATATTGTCAAATTGAGAGAACAACTAGCTACTTTATTTGACTATTTCAATGAATATGGGATTGTCCTAAATTTGAAACATTTTCCACTTTCAGCTCAACAAATTGCAGAGAATGGCCAATGCCCATGAGTTTGTATCATATTTTCGGGAAGGGTACAATACACTTGTTGGAGAGCATGGTGTGAGGCTGTCAGGAGGTCAAAAACAGCGGATTGCAATAGTAAGGGAATTACTGATGGATCCTCGTGTACTTATTTTGGATGAAGCTATGAGTGCTTTGGATGCAGAGAGTGAAAACCTGTTTCAGGTGTTACCATGACCCGAACCATGATACCCTCTTTGTTCTTCTATTACTCTTTATTTTTCGTCTGATCTTATTTTCTTCCTTAACAATGCCCTTCCTTGTATTTAATCAGGATGCCATGGACCAATTGATGAAAGGACGGAAGGTTTTAGTTATAGCACATCGACTTTCAACAGTCCAAAGTGCAACCACCGTGGTAGTTGTGTCAGGTGGTCAGAGAGTTGAAATTGGTACTCATGAGGAATTGCTGAAAAGGAATGGTATCTGTGCATCTCTAATTCTTGCAAGGATCCAAAACTGAAAATTAAGTTTTCTTAGCCCGAATGAACGCGGCGCAAACTACCCGAGCTGCGTCTCATAAATACATACTACATTGATAGCTAATTACATCTAGTTTGAATCTCTGATACCAGAGTCACTGACACAAAAATTTGACGATTAACAACTGTTAGATGATCCTTGGTTATAATTTGATTGAAGGAAATCTTGTTGAATATTTTGTGTGTTTTTGGTTGTGTCCTGGACTTATTGCAAATCCTGTTTACAGTTTCTTTTATAATTCTTAAAGAAGATGATGCTCTTAAAAGTCAGGGGAAACCTACATTGATCTTCTTGTGCATGGACTGGTAAGAGATGTAATATATGGTTAATTCAAACTCTCAACTTCTCCATATTCTTTAACCCATCACACTACCTTCCAAAATATCTGAGGAAAAAGTTACCAAAACTTGTTTACAGTGCCACCCAGTGAAAGGTAGATGGACTCAAGGGTAAGAGAAAATATCACGAGAGAATAACTATCTTGGCTCAAGAGCATGTTGCTAATTGCTTTTAAATTGTTGAATCCATTACGATGTAGTCACTGAAATTAACAATAAAGTAGTCTGAAATCCTCTAAAAGCGTGTTATCTACAAATTGTGACTATATATTGCATATTATCCCATGTTTGTCGTTTCTTTCTTATTCTCATTTACGAGTAGAATTGACTACGCATTCCACCAGATACACAACATAAATATAGACAATGTCGTGTAAAAACGAGTAAAGAAAAACCTATGTATCTTAAGCTAAAGTGGAATATTTTGAATACATCTTGAGCTTCTAACTTTTTCATGATAAAGGCAACCGATGTTCTTATAGGCACAGATCATCAATAAACGCATTAAATACCCTGCGCCACCATGTGGCTTAGACTGTATTGTTCCATATGTCCGATTGAACTACCTCAAAAAGCCCTCTTATCATGATTGAACCATCTTTGAGGAAATCACTCCTAAAAATGCTTTTTGTAAATGCAACTCTTACGGGATTATAATGTTATCGACACACTAACATCTAAACTTGTCAATGTTGAAATGACAATTGTCAATGCTACAACATTCCTTTTCTTAGTTTTCTAGGCAATACTAGCATTACATTTATAAAATACAACTGTAGAGAGTATCCATACAAGTTACTGTCTCATTTTCAGTACACAACTTCATATTGTTGAACATATTGTGTGACACCTCCCTCTGCATCAAAATCGATTTTCAACTCAGACTGCTATAATATTTGTTCTATTAATAGAAATAATTCTCAGTAGACAGGTTTTTTTTCTCTCCTTAGGCGCCTTTAATACATCATTACGGTGTAAGGTGTTCCCTTAGTGGATTCTATCTCTGACGTGATCTTTGATTGGCTCCTTCCCATCGACATTGTATGACGACAATCCAAGCTATCCTTGCCGACCAATTCCTGGGCACCAGAACTCATAGCTCATACATGGTATCAGCGAGGGGCTTAGTCGGGTTTATTAGTCCTCTCGCGGCGACCGTCGCTCCAAATACACCGACCGACAACTGTAGATATGGTTGCCCTCGTTTACCTCCCTGTTACTCCCGCTAGCAGTATGAATGAAACATCAATCCATGTTTTCCGGTTTCCAATCTTGCAACACTACTTTCATTTGGGAAGATTGTGCGAATATACAAATAGTAGCTCTTTCGAGAGCAATCTAAACCAGGTTTTGTTGGAGTTACTGGTGAGGAGCCAGGAGGTGCACCATGTTTCGAATCAACAGTGAACGATGTGTCGATATTATCTAATGGAAATCTGGGTTGAAAGGCAAAATTTAAAGATCAGGTGGGTGAATCACTCAGAAGGGTACATTTTGTGAATATCCATGCCGAGCAGCTTTACTTTTTGGAGATTAAAACAATTCAAATTCTTAGAGGAACCATAGTTACTTCTCATATCCCTCCGTGAAATATCTTTTTACCTTTTGGTGTGGACTTAGAATTTCGTGAAATATATTTATACCTTTTGGTGTGGACTTAGAGTTGTGTTGGAGAATTCATAAGGTTGATTCACATAAAGTATTCCAGAATTACATCATTTGAAATTACTGGTTAGTGGCTAGGACAGGTGTTTGGCTTTTATGCTTTTAGGGCTTGGACCATATTTCCCTTACAAAAATGAATTTAAATACAAATAGTTTTAAGAGACATTCCCAATCTTAAAATAAATTCATAATATATTTCATTTTCGAAATATTTATTTAAAAAATTAGTTTATTTTATTTATTTTTTCAAAAAATAGTTTCAAAATAGAATATATTAATTTATTTGAAGACTTAGTATATCTTGAAATTGGTTTGACATGCATAAGACTTTGTTATGTTTATAAGTATGCTAATTTAAGAGCTTGTTATGTCTACAAGTATGTTAATCTCAAAATAAGAATTTTGAAATTTTAATTTAATTGTTATTAAATATTCATTGGATATGAAGCATGGGATGAATGGTATTTGTATTATAGCAAGGTCTGCCCTGATAAATTCAAGTACAATCTGCACCACTAACATATTATAAATTACACAAGATGTTGCAAAGGAAACGTCGTAAAGCATAAATTATAAATTTGAGAAGAACCATGCCATATACAAAATGATTGAAGATAAAAATTAGTAAAAAAAATGTTATTCAAAGCTAGAAGAGAAAAATAAATCACTTACATTTTGTCAAATTGATAGATTCTATAACCTTTCCAGCATAGGTTGCCTCCTAATCTTCAAATATGGTCTTTCAAGTTCCAATAGCAAATATTTGTAGTAGATTACATCAAATAAGCTAAATAAAATAATATTAATTCATGAACAATATGATGCCTATCTTTCCAAATCTAAATTTGCATTACATTTATAATCAGGTTGTTATGGTTACTAGTGGTTGGCCCTTACATGATGCCCATCTCTCTTCCTCTAGTTGTCTCTCATCACCAACACAAGTAGAAACACACAACATCCCTCTTTGTTTAGAAATTTTCTTGCATCCATTCCCAAGTATTTGATGATCTTGACACCCTCTAGAATTTCTATATATCACAACATGGCAATAACCAAATGTTCAAATGTTCGAACCTAAGTAACAAACAACATCCTTCTTTGTTTATAAATTGTCTTGTGTCCATTCCCAAGTATTTGATAATCATCACACTCTCTAGACTTGTTATAAATCACTCCAGAACAAAAACCAAATGTTGAGACCTAAGTAATAAACTGCAGCCTGTTACAAGCCCTTTGCTTTCATTAGACCAAAAATAAATAGTGCAATTCTTATTTGCATGTCTTACAACACAATGATAATTAGGTTGCTATGGTTACGAGTGGTTGGAACCATACAAGCTTCCCAACTCTCTTCCTCCAATGGTCTCCCATCACGAGTACAAGAAGCAACACAGGGCATCCTCCATTGTTTAGAAATTGGATCACATTCATTCCCAAGTATTTGATGTTCTTCACACTCTGTCGCCTTTGCTACAAATAATTCCATTAAAGACATCAACTGTCTATACAATTTTAAATAGATGACTGAGTCTAATTTTATCTATAGAAACCTTGTTTTAAGGGGATGTGACATCATAAACTCAAGCCCATCTACTATGGTCCCTATATGATTTTGAAGTAGATAAGTAGGTTTGTGTGAATTCATGTCATTTAGATTTTCTTTGCTAGATTTGCCTCCAAAATGTGGTTAATGTTAATCATCTCAAGCCCTATGAACCTCTTATTTTGGAAGAGGAATTTCGCATTTCCCACGCACCTAATAACAATATGGATTTTCAGTAGTTTTTGGAGGAAGACACACTAATAGATCTGTGCATATGCTCCACTTTTAGGATTTAAGAAAGTGGGGTCATTTTTACTAAAAAAATGAAGAATTGATGTGCCACATCTAACAATCATTTCTAGCTAGTATTAATAGCTAGTTGTAGGATAATAAAGTCATGGTTCATCTTGAGCACTATGAATTTTCAATTTATATGATTTCTTACTTAAACTCAACTTTGTGAAACTAATCAGATTTGATAAGTAAAACCTTATAAAATGCGTTTGCTTAGAAACATAAGATGAAGATGTTTTGTGAATCAATATTCTTGTGCATTTTATGTTTTTTTTCAACTTTTCGTCTTCAACATTTGAATGTTATGGCTTAACAATCATCCAACGATCTGATGGAGGGAGGTAGATCAAGAGATCTAGCAGTTTGCAAATGGGAAAGAGGTTGATATCACCTCCAAATCTCCCAACATCTGCAGTGATCTGGGTCGTCGAATCTAAGACAAAAAGTTAATGACAAAATATGCACCTACATAATGGAATTTATGTCATGATTCTTCTCCAATTTATGTCTTACGACATTTCATTTGCAACATATGGTGCAATTGCTAGTAATTATCACATCCAACTCCATTATTGTTTGATTGTCGATGACTAAAATTAAACTAAAAATTGGGATTCAAGGCTTCTTATTAACACACTCTCTAATATGTTTATATAAAATAATGTATATACAATAATGTATATACTAATATAATGAGTAATTAATCCCTAGATGTAAATTGGCATCCATGAAACAAGATATTGGGGATTGTTTGTGGCATTATAATGTTATAATATTTATGCTTGCGTATTTGTAGGTCAATATTATTGGGGAAGCATAATTTTTACTTATGGATGGAATTATATAATTTGGTAATAATTGATAAGAATTTAGAATAGTGAACACCCTCCCCCCTGCTTGCACCAAAAAAGTCAACCCCCCCCAAAAAATACATAAATTACTATGTATAATAAAAAAGACCCTTCTACCCCAATATTGTGCAATAATTTTTTTTTTTGTTTTTTCTCTTTTTCAAATCCCCTATATGAACAAACATGACAATATATTTTCCATCTAGTGAAGTCCCCATACCATCCCTATTCCTTTCAAGGCTTCAACTATGATTGACAATAATTTCCTTTATCAAGCCACAAGGAAAAATGTTATGCTATAGGCATCTAATATTTCAAACCCCTAAATGGGGTGAGAAGGGATGCTACAAGAGGAGTTTCCACCTTGCTCCATGACTAAAGGTGTCTTGCACCTTAGCCATAAACATGGAGTATGCTCAATGTTTGTGAGTTTTGAGGCTTAGTGGTTAATGCACCCAACAGGTTGTATCATAGGATCCCTTCACGCACAGTGTCTTTATTGTAGTTTTGTTGGAGTGAAAAAAATGAGGTTGCAGGAGGTTTTAATGGTACTACATGCATACTTCCAAATTTCCATTGATAAACTAGGAAGGTGGATGGGAGTTTTCCCTGGGATTTCACCAAATTCTTTTCGGTCTATGTCTATTTGTTATAGAGTGCCATCATGACTCCTTTTTTTAGGCTTATTGTGTAAGTAACATGGTCTATGATGCTTGGAATAATTGAGCATTGGATGAATGATTATCCCCAATTGCTAGTGGCTCATCATGATGGATTGACAAGCTTCCCATAGTAGCTAAACTAGGGGTGATTATGGGATAGAGGGGGATGCTCATGCTAGGTTGCACATGATCATGTCCGCCCATAAATTTAGAGACCAAAATTCCCTAGAAATAAAAAAGAATTGCAAGACTTGAAAGAGAATTTGGTATGTGAATGTGAATTTATGTAGGATCATGAAGTCTTAGAGGAAGTTAATCAATGGTTTCCTGACCTTTCACACACTAAAGCGAGGAAAAATCAATACTTGATTACCATATAATTGTATTGGAGGATGAAATCCATGTTGGCTAAGATTCTCTTAGAAAAGAAATATGCCAAGAATGAAATCATGTTGAATCTCGATGAGATTGGGAAAGTGAAAGTGGACTTGAGGGATGTTGTAGCTACGGTGGAACCTTGTCTCCACATGTTTGTAGGTCCCAATAGTGTAAAATATCTAGAGAAAATCCCCATTGATATGGCTAATTCCTCTACCTCTTAATACTTCTATTTATGTTCTTGCATATGTTTCCATGGTTTATAATTGATAGCAAGGTTTATAGTCATAACAATCGAGAATTTAGTTTTGTTTATGCTAGTTGTCTAGGTGATTATATCTATAGTTTAAGTAACTACAATGCAAAACAATGTTAGTTACATTGCAACATTTTGTTTCTTCAGTCTAACACATGCTCTGATGAATATTAGATAGAGGCTAAGTTGTTTTATTAGTGGTCTAGTTTCCCTAGTGGTAGACCACTCACAATCATAACTAGGTACTGCTTGTAAATTTTATTTTCAATAATAGAATATAACTTATTAAAAAAATTATTATAATATTTTGATAATAATAATTCAATTTATATATAAAATAATGAATATGGTTAATTAGTCAATCCATTCATTCAATTACAATCATAATTCTTATATAAATTGATCTCATTGATGATGATGTTGGTTAACCTCCATTGAATCCATAATTGGTCTATTGGACCTTAAGAAAGGTGACTGATCATTGTATTTCTTTAAAATGTTACTTTTTATGCTAATTAATCATTAAGACATGGGCACTAATTTGGGTATACATAGGTCACTCTAAGAGAAAGTGATTTTAATCTCCAAATCTCGTAATGTCACATAAATGAGAGACTCTTTGATCCCACACTCTTTCAATATTACGCAATGTGGAGTTATATTGTTCAAATCATGAGAGTTTGTTCTTATTTTAGCAATGTTGATTTTCCTATTGATGCTAGTAAAAATAGAGAGATACTTTCCATATTCTAGATCAAGGTTGACTACCTCATAATAGTATCTTAATTTTCATTTTTCCTTTAATCCTTTATTCCCTAATGATTTAGTCAAGGCTTGGAATCTTTATTCCATGCTTTCTTTCATGACTACTAGATTTGGCTAGAGTTTGAAGAAATTTTGAGGATCTTTTTATTATTGATTTCATTTATCTTGTTCTTGTATATTAAGTACCTAATCGTAGTTGTGCACTTAATGGGGGGAAATAATCACTTAGATGAGGAGGATACAATAAGTTGTATTACCTTTATATTTGAAATTAAGTTATAAAATTCTTTTGGATATGCTTTATCTTTCTCAAGGATTATCTTAAGTTATTGCATCCTCAAACTTCATTGTAAAATAAGATAACAAGAGTGACAAGAGTCTCAAGGAGGATTGTTTAACTATCCCATCACCAAAGGTCCACATAATTATGATTTTTTCAATCCCATAGGAATCTTTCCACCCTCCATTTTTCCTTTTCCAAACACTATAGTTCCAATTGAGCTTATGATGAGTATCAATTCCAATATATTTGTGTGGAGATACTTTCTTGAAGCTATTATTTTCATTACAAAAGTATCACATGTGATATTTTTTAATTTAATTATCATGAGCTCCATTTTTTCAGTGTTCATAATCATACCTATACTATAGAGTAATTCCTAGAGTATTCTTAGTTTTGTACTGAGGTGATAGCAATGCCTCACCATAAGAACAATATCAGTAATGGAGAAGAATTTTATGAATATACTAGGTGATTTGTGTTGATACAACATACATATTCTAGACAATATTCTAACTTGTCAATGCATATGCCATAGATGGTAGGAAACGTGGACAACTCCAATTTTCTAGCTAGCCCTCAAGTTCCTAAATTGTATTCTCATACAACCTTACTACTTTAGTGCTCAACTTAGAAGGAACTTGTAGCTCTTTTCACCTATTCTAAAGGTTTGTCCTACGGGATGTGTCAAAATATTTTCTAAAGTCAACAAAGAAACAAAGGACATTGAATTTATTATTGGAATATTCTTGCACAATGATCCTAAGCATAACACGAGAGTCTACAATCTAATGATAGCCTCTTATTCCAACTTGACCTTTAGCCACTACAACAACAAAAACAAAATTAATAATAATAATAAAGTAATATATCAATGTACGTTTAGTAACATTGTTGTTCAATGAAAATAAACAAGTCCATATGCATATTCCTTTGCAAGTTATGTAGCATCAAGATTACCATAAGATGATATTTACCATAAGAGGGTGCATGTTATGTATCGTTGAACATTTCCATACATTTTTTCAATTTTTATGTCACTGAAAAAGCCATGTTATAGTTATAATTTATTTCTTTTATGAGTATAGAAGTATGAAGTTAGTTTATCTTTTGGCTAAGTTATTAAATTACAACTAGGGATAGTATATTTTCTTGTGTATGAGATTGAAATTGGATTTTATTACAAAGTACATGAAATCAATAGAGGTTAACTCAATGATGAATAGAAGGGAATTTTTCTCTCTTGGAAACATTATTTATTTTGATTTTTTTTTTTTTTTTTATCCTAGAGTAAGACCTAAAATTTCTTTTTATTAGCTAAGAGATCATTTTTCTTGAATGTAAGGAAATGGGTTAATCACCAAGATCTAGAGGTATTTGGAAGGAGTGAAACTATACCTCCTTATGGAGCAATAATTGACCATTCTAGATGGAATTATTTTTCTCAAATAACAATGATGAGTAAACTCACATTCACATATAATATATAATAGCGTCTATCCTCACTATTGGTTGAGAAATGAGTTATGACATAATGTGCCACCTCTAAAAAAAAAATTATAAATTATTTTAATAAGAAACCTATTTTTACCCCCACGATAGGTGTCAATTTTGTTGGCATGTCATAGATATGATGAAGGCACTTGGTCCATAGGAATGCGTGACCTCATTAATGCTCTCAACCTTACACAAAATATTTGCAATATATTCTTGCATGTGGGGTAATCTTAGATTGTTTAGGTTGAAGTTCACCTCCCTAAGGAAAGTTTGTTGGATATTAATTACAGGTAATCATATTTGGGTGTGGTTCTTTGTGTGCACGGCCAAGGAGGGTATAATGGGGTGGTGGCACTTTTTTTTGGACCTGCCTTGACTACTAGTTAGAAACTCTACCATCGCACATTTCTTTCTAGTTATACTCATGTAGGATCATCATGTTGTTGTTTATAAAAGTTGTAATGCACCTAGTGGTTGGCCCAACACTTGGTGTATACTAGTTCATGGGATGTTGGTGGATTGGTTTTTCTTAGTTTTTAATGTTGGGCCTTGATCTCCTTGATGTAATTGTATGGTCTCTTTGGGGCCATAGGTTGTCAACTCGATTACTAGTAATCGCATGGCTCTCCATTTGCTGATTGGTCTAACCAGCCAATATGAGTGCTTTCATCTCAGGTTAGCATTCCTCGTGGTCGGGTTTGGAGTATTCTAGTTCATAAGTTAGTTCACAGGGTTTCTCCAATTTCTCACAAGGAAATTTTAAACTCCCCTCAATTGTTCAGTCTACTTTGAGATATACAAGGGAGTTCTAGAGATGACAAGCTTGAGGAGGTGTTTTGTGGTTCAAAAAACTAGAAATGGGGTCACAAGTAACCACCTACCAAACAATTGGTCTTTGGGTGCTACACACTTCCTTCAAAATGATGGTCAGCTAGCCTGTGTAGAATGGAAACCATGGTGTTGACTAGTGGCAAGTAGATGGCACACAACTTATGCCTCCAATTAAGATGGATTATGAAACTCCAAGGGACTCTTGGTTTGAGTAATTTGTAGTCTCCTTTGGATTTAGAAGCCAAGCATAGTTATAAAATAGTCTTTCTGTCTTTTAGGAAATGACAAGATTTTATTTTTGTTATGATAATTGGCCATAGTATGGCCCTTATGCCTCTGAATTCTTGAGGCTAGTTGACAATTTTGGAAGACTCTTTTGTATATCGAATGCACAAATTAGGTGAATTATATGTAATCTCAAGATATTAAACTTGTGATACTGGTTTGGTTTCCCACTAGGCAATCTGTTAGCACAAACCTCTCTTCTATGTAATGCCTCATTAAATTAATGGAAAGTCAAACCTTAAACAACAGAAAAAGATACCTATATTTATGATAAAAATAGTTCCAAATTTTATGTTGATCATATTGATTAAGGTGAGGTGAGATGAAAATTCATATTAAATTTCTCATAACATAATAAGAATATTATTATATTGATCTAAAAACATTTTGATAGGGTTTCCTACTTTATTATATTTGTTCTCATTTTTTATGTAAGGTATTTTGGGTTGATGATAGATATTTTTACTAGCTTTGATCAGTCTAACGCCAAATTCCCTATGCCCTACACAGGTGAGGGCCACTTTGTAGAGAATTTCTAAAACATGTCCATTCATGGACTTATATAATGGAGTTAATGATAACTGGACAAATGCAACCTTGTTAGTGACTCCATATTTTCTAGTAAAAATGAATTTCATTTTGATCTCCTCATATTTTTGAAATGTTGGTGATCTTTGTCTTCTTAAAATGGACTATAACCCCTAAAGACAAATTTTTGTGGTTAATGTTCACATTAGTCAAGTGGAGCTATAAATTCTAATCAAATTCATACTAGATTCAAGGAAGAATTTTGATTTAAAAAATCTTGAGTTTGTCCACTTATTAAATCATCCTTAGAAAAATTACTCTTGTTTTTAAAATTTGTCATATGTTTTTGTTAAATTTTTAGTCTCTTAGTGGCAACTCTATTTCTAATTATTGATAGTTACTTATGAAAATTCAACAATTTTATACCGAAAAAAATTATTGGTAATAAAGAGACTATATTGCCATGTTTTAAGGCCATTTACCCATAAAATATCTATCATTATAACAAACATATACATATTAAAAACAATTACATGTCCCATGTATTCATTCATGTAGTAATTTTCAAACTTCTACGATGATCCCCCTTGTGGTACCTTAATCTTGTTGTTGGGGTACATTACACTCAGTATAAGCTTATTAGGACCTCATCAAGACCTATAATCTAGCCATCATTAGGCCCTATTCCATACACTAGTAGGGTCACATATGACACATTTTTCATTCACTACTAGACATTCCCTATCATTTGACACATTTTTTATTTTTTGGGTTTTCTATTATTATTAGGGGTTGTCACCTAGGAGCACATTTGGTGTTGGCTAGGCATTGGTTAGAGGATGAAATGGATAATTCCACTCCATAAATTCATAATACCTCATGCATAGGCCTTCTTATAGTTAGTATGCACTTCCTCTACCTAACTACCCCTTGTTAATAGACTTTTAGACAAATTTTGGAGTTTAACTGGTTAATATTTTGCATGTGAGAGCACTTGATTAAATAGTTCTAATTTATTCATAACTCCACTTACTTCTACTTCACCCCATTATTTGATATTTTACTAATTTTATGTCTCTGGGTCTAATTTTGACTTACTTTCCAACTAGGGAAAATGTCTTTGTAGTTAATTGAGTACATGCACATGGAACCTCAACCTAATTCGAATTAGATATTCCTCCTAGAGATTTTATATATTGTATTTTTTGGGTGAATTTATTGGCATTAAGTTTAGAACATAATTTTTTTGATATTAGAGTGGAATCTTACAAACAATACACTTTATGTGTGGAGGTATATGAAAGTATGGTTTTATTGTCTTACTACTATAATGGAACCCTATCTTCATTGTCATGTATAAGGGATTTGGTCACTGAGAAATAAACTCAAAGAATAACTTACTTCTGTAACGATGACAAGATTCATAGAGGTTGTCCCTAAGTCTCTTCTTCAGCATACCCTGCCTTTATAATTGATAATCATCTAGCTAGAAAGAATAATCTAAAGGAATTGTACTCAAATGGATAACTATTCCAGAGCCTTCACATGTCATAACCCTATTAATTAAATTTTCATCTTCAGACATCAAGCACTACATGAAAGGTTACGATGCACTTTGGCTTCCCTAAGTCAACTTGCTTATTAGTCTACTTAATGCAATAAGGAATTGTTGTTGCTGTAATCAACACCCTCCAATAATTTTCTCACACTTTAATTTTTGAACCTACTATGTATCTTATGATATGTCACTCTATATTTACTCCATGGTCATTTGATTTTTTGAAAAGAATTTAAGTCTTTATCCTAGTTTCAAATTGTCAAGTCACTTTCAATCACATGCATACGATGAGTTCATCAGAACACTTACTTTATGCAAGATTGAACAAAAATAGAACCATTTATCAAGACAGTTCTTGTGCTATGCTTAAATCATGATGAAAATCAGTGTGCACCTTTATCATCAATCTCCCTCACTTTGGTTGCATTTGTACTTTTATTTGAGTGATTTTTCTCAATTATCTCTTTTGTGCACTTTCTCTTTCACAAGTGTCACCTTCACATTCATGGTTAACGCTTTTAATTATTTTCACTTTAATAAGTGTCATTTTCATGTTATCTTCGCTCTGACATGTGTCTCTTTTAAGGTCATTCGCATTTTTCATGTGTTTCTTTCACACCTGCATGTGTCACACCTTTTCACACCACAAAAGTTATTTTGAAACACTCTTCTACATCATATGGTCTTACATATCATTATAAGATGTTCTAGACACATTCCTACAAATTATTGCACCTTTTGGTCACAATCATCACAGTTGTCGTAACTTGTGTTCTAAGTATAGTAAGATATCATTTCAATTGTTGCACTTAGAAATAAGTGTCTCTTTATTTTTGTTTTGAGTTGTGATTTTCATTCATGAGTCTTGTGTATTATTTTGGCTATTATTGATGATTTTATGTGTCGGATCCAAGACTGAGTCATATCCAGATCCATTTTCCTCTTTTACTCTATCTATGCCACACTTAGCCATTTTGTAGCCCTTATTGGTCCTTCATACCAGTGCAAGTTGTGAATCCATTAGCCATCTTACTAAGTGAAGAACTCAACCTGCCCATGGGCCTCAATTGTGCAATGATACTACCAAATATTTTTCAATAAGTCCCTCTCAAGATTACCCCAAATTTGTTTCACAATATGATCCTCCCAAGGGTGGTCACTTGACCCTCCATGCTTATACTAACTCACTACACTGAGTTTTGGTTACCGTTTCCTTGCATGACACATAGATAATTCCTAGATAACAACATGGACCTCTTTCACCCTCTTGTAGAGGCAAAACATGCAATACAAATATCCTTCTATCCTCCCAGTGCAGTGAAAACCCTCCTAGGAAATTGGTTACATCCCTATGGAAACACTTAAGTAAAATCACACTCCAAATGGTCAACCACCCACTATCGGGTGAAACTGTGCTATCCTAGGATGAAAAGTGCATTAAAAATCAACAGTGATCACTTGTTGACAAAAATTGTGCCCTCTTTCAAGTTTTTCTTCCTTGTAGTGCATGGTGCACTCGCGAAGGATAAAACCTCAACATTCCCTATTCCCCGATGTGATTTTTTCCCATGCCGTGCTTAAATTCTTCCTCTAAATTGCATGGCATATTAGGGAAGGTGAAAGGAAGCCTTATCTCTTCCTTTGACTAGTCAAATTATGCTCTTCTAGAAGTCTCTTTTCCCTTTGAGCACATAGTGCAATCCTGAAGGTTGAACCTTTCACCTTACCTCCTTCTGAATGCGCTCATGCACCCTAGCCTTCCTTGGACCACTCCTTTGATGACATGGCATAGTAGGGAAGGTTGAAGGAGATATCCACTTACCCTTGACTAGCCAAAATACCTTTTTAAGTTTTCCTCTCTTTTCTTTGGAGCGCATAGTGCAAGCTTGAAGCATGAACCACCTTATGCCTTCGGCTTCCCCAAAAACATTGGACCAAGTAGAGCTCCTTCTCATAGTGCATTGTGAAATAAAAATGAATAGTGGATCCTTTTTAAGATGCTAATCAGTTTTATTGTGCCCTCTTAATCAAGCCTTATTCTTCGAACCCTCTCATAGGCCTATCATGAGCAAATCATTCTATTAGCTAGGTAGTGATAGAATAGATGTTTTAAGACATATTTTTCCTTTCCATGAATGGTATTCATTAGAAGGATTACTATATTAACATACCAAGGTGATACTCATAAAATATAGTAAAGAAGATGGAAAAAGAACACTTGGAGAGTGTCAGGCTAGGATTAACTTAAATGAACTTGCTTTATTTGCGTTAAGATATAATCTGACTATATGCAAGGAAACTGAGACTATTAGGTTTCATCTCCCAATGTCTCTTCATCTTCCAACCTCATTTATTTTTCTATTTATAATATTTAAATAGGATTCCTAATCCCAAAGATTAGGTGTCAACATTTTGCCCCTTAATCTAAAGGGATGTTGGTGAGTCCAAGCATCATTATGAATCTTTCAAACTTTTCCCTTCCAAGAGCTTTGGTCAAGATGTCTGCAATCATCTCATTTGTGGAACAATATCATAGGTGAATTGTTTTGGCCTCAAAATGGTGTCAAATGAGATGGTATATTTTATCGTTATGCCTCATTCGATCATGGAACATTGGGTTCTTGGGAAAATTTATCTCAGAAGTGTTGTCAATCAAAAGAGGAGTTGAAGGTACTTGTTTTTCTTGCAAATCTTCCAGAATTTTCCTAAGCCACATAATTGCCTTCATTGCTTTAGTTACTGCCACATATTCTGCCCCAGTTATGGAATATGCTAGAACTGACTATTTTTGTGACCTTCATGAGATATCTCTTAATCCAAGACTCATAACATAACCTGAAGTAGATACCACAGTTTTTGTATCTCCATTGAAATTTGAATCATATTATTTGATCAAGTTGAAGTCACCAACTTGTGTATGCTTGTGTCCAAAGTCTTGAGTTCCATTCAAGTACTTTAGAGCTATTTTTGTAGCATACCAATGACCCTAACAAGGCTTTTGCATAGACCTATAGAGGATTCCAACAACAAATGAAATGTATGGTCTGGTAGTAGTCAGGCTGTTGATACTTCCTATGAGTTGTATGTACTTTGTTGCATCCTCAAATTCTTTTCCTTCAGTGCATGTGCGCTTTAAGTTATGTTCTATCGTAGTAGTCAAAGAATTTCACTCAGACATGTTAAACCTATTCAACAGATCTCTAATGTACTTCTTCTAAGAGAGGAATATAAACTTTAGATTGGTTACTTGAATACCAATATAGTAGTGAACATAGCCCAGATATGTCATTTCAAAACCTTTCCTCAATTCTTTGTTTATGGATGGAATGTAGCTCTCATTATTTCCTGTCCTCAAATGATCATCTACATACACCAGAAGATATACAATTGTTTTTCCAACTTTCCTGACAAACAAAGTTGTATGATCAAGATCATAAGGATTGAAATCAAGCTTCATAGGATGCTTAGTTAATTTCCCATACCAGGCTCGTGGTGTTTTCTTGAGGCCATACAAGGATTTTACAAGTTTTCATACTTTATATTCCTAACCCTTCACAACAAATCTTTTTGGTTGGGACATAAAAACATTCTCAGATCTCCATTCAAGAAAGCAGTTTTTACATCCACTTGATGGACTTTCCAACTATTATGAGTTGTTAAGGAAAAGTGTGTCTGCATGGTAGACCATTTCTCTATGGGGGGACAATCCTCCTCATAATTGAACCCTTCCTTCTATGCAAAATTTTTTTCCACAAGCCCAGCTTTGTGCTTGTCAAGTGAGCCATATTCTTTATACTTATTTTTGAAGACCCACTTGTAGCCTATTGGTTTGGTTCCCAATGGAGGATTAACCAACTTCCAGGTGTCACTGTTTATCAAATATTATATTCTTTATCTATCACTTCTTTCCATTCATCATGAGAAGTGGATTCTTTGAAAGAATTTGGTTCAAAATATGTAGATAAATTCAGTTCACAATTATAAGAAGCATCCATATCAAGAGGTGAGTCGAGATTGTCTACATCCCCTCTAGTTTATCTTGTTGCGATTATTGTTCATATCTTTCCAACCTCATCAAGAAAAACACTTTCAAGTGTCTTTGTCAGCCATTTTGGAGGACCTTTCGTAGAGGGCTCGGGTTGCTCAGTTGACTAATATAGGGTTGAATCAAGATTTAGTCTCCCAATTCTGTCATTCACATCACTCAAAGTGTCATGACTGCTTAGAGCTTCATGTGAGGGAGGGAGTGCTTCAAAAGAAAATTCCATAGATTGATCCAATATATGGATCTCCGCTTCAAGATGCAGAATCTCATTATCAAAATATTGAAAATATTATGCATGTTTGAGTATATCCAAGCGACCATGTGGTCGATCAACAACATTTTCAGTCTTGAAAGATTCAAGAAAGATCACATATCTAGATATTATAAACTTCTTATGCATCTAATCATAGAGACGATATGATTTTGAGGTATTTGAATACGCCAAGAAGATACATTTGTGACTCCTTGCATTAGGTTTATTTCTTTTTTCCTTAGGTATCAAGGCATAGTAGATGGAACCAAAAACCTTAATATGAATCATCGAAGGAATGTGGCCATACCACATTTCATAAGCAATCTTGTTTTTTATAGCATTAGATGGACAAATATTCTTTATATACACGACACGTAGAACTAATCATTCAAAAACATGAGTTTAAAATCCTTGAAAAGCATCATGGAACGTACCATAGTTAAGATTGTCATGTTCATTCTTTCAGCTACTCTGTTATGCTGGGTATTATAACACATGGATTTTTGATGTTTGATCCCATATTGGAGAAGACAGATTTCACATTCATTTTATGTATATTGTTTCCAATTACTAGTACGAATAAATCCAATATGAGATTATGCATCATTTTCAATCCATTCATGAAAGTCCTTAATTTTTTTCAAATGCTTTAAATTTGTTCTTCAATAAATAAACCCAACACATTCTAGTGTAGTCATCAATAAATGTCATCATATATTTATTACCATTTGCAAAAGGAACAAGCAGTGTGCCACACAAATCAGAATGAATGAGTTCAAGCTTGCCTCTAAAATTCGTCCTTCCTCTTCCTCTTGAAGAATCTTCTGCATGAGTCTTCTCTTTATGTGCAAGGAACACAGCTTCTTCAAAAGATTGAGGAGTTTTATTCTTCCCAAAAGAATCCTCTCTTTTAGAAAACATATTCTCAAGGGATTCAAAGGAGATCTCCTTATGTTTTCCACTTGCTTGTAATGACTCAAGGTAATGTGAATAGGTGGGATATATTGCATCTACATAGGTTGTGAGAGGAACATCTATTTCAACACCAGTGGCCTTTATGTGATGTATCATGGATCTTATTTATGATGCTAATGCAAGAGAGTCATCATTTTTCAACTCAATATTGAACAACTTAATCATCAATTGAACAACTTCAAGTTCAGAGTGTGATTCATACAATTCCTTCAAATTTTTTAAGGCTTTAAAGGAATTTGAAAATGGCGAAATATGTCGACTCACCTATTTACTTATGGAGGCTGCAATCAAGGCATGTGCCTTGTTTTTCTTATACTCCCAAATGACAAGCTCCTTGTCTGAAGTGTATTTTTCAGGTGCATTGTCTCCTTCTCCTTCACAAACCCCTTTCCACAACCCATTAAAAACCAAGGTGTGTTTTATCTTATGAGACTACTCATGGTATTTCTCTTTTCCAGTGAGAACTAATCCCACTCTATATATAAGGAAATGCATCATAAAATCTTATTTGTGTCCAAAATAATTACAATGGTTGCAAGTATTTGTAATAAAAATAATTACCAGTCTTCAACTAAGAGTCTAGGATCTTAATACAATTTCATTAAAATATAATACTTCCTAAGGTCTTCATAAACAAATATACAATTCATTACACATAAAATAATTTACCAACCACAGCAAACCATAACTTACAGCTACCAAAAAACTTTAATGCATAAAGAAAAGTGCACCATGGTTATGAGTCCATTAATATTCATCCATGCTATCACCAATCGAATTTTTCTATACAACATTCAATGCATTTATTTTTGTTTTAAATACTTCAATCACCAACATACCTCATATATCTATATGACCATGATACCATTGATCAACGTACCACACACTAGTAGATATATCAATGCAATATTCATCAACACACCATGCACCATAAATTGAACAACGAATAGCAAAGGACTCTCACCATCGGTAAAGGAAGCGAAACTCAGCCATCAATCCTTGCAGAAAGTAGCGTACAAAATAATAGACAAGCATATTATCAATGATGTTATTCAACATTCACAAATAAACTTAAAACATTGACTAGAGATTTGACCAAAATCCAAAGGAATGCACACCATTCACGATATTCAAGTCAACGCAATGCTTAACGAGAGCTGAGGGCACACAATCAACACAACAGTAACCAATCGAATAACATATTCAATGCAGACCATTACACTATCTTTAAGGAGCTCAATGCAGTCATATAAATGCTCAATCAATGCATAGCACTAATGCATTCAACAAAACGAACACAGAAGAAGAGGAAAAATAACAGAGGAATAAAGAATATGGCAAAGAATGAAGGAGTTACTGGGGAAAAAATGCTAAAAATGGGGGTTGGCTCTGATACCATGTAAGGCCAAGAGTAACTCCGAATGAATTTATTGTATTTGCATTAAGATAGAATATGACTATATACAAGGAGATGGATACTATTGGGTTTCATCTCCCAATGTCTCTTTGTCTTCCAACTTTTAATTTTCTATTTACAATATTTACATAGGATTCCTGATCCCAATCATGAAGATAGTAAGTAGATCATGGACACAGATAGAAAGAAGACATCACATGATGACTCAAAGGATTCTAATATTGATCAAAGACCCCTTGGAGGGTCAAGATTAGAAACAAAGAAAATATTGCATGAAGATGAAGCATAAATCAGATTTATCATCAGGAATGCAAGAGGAAGCAACAAGGAAGTCAAATTGACATTGCCACCTCATCATGAAGTCCATGTCATCATTGTCAAGCTATAACTTATACAAGTGTCATCATAATGGTCAATATGTTTCCATGTGTCATGCCACATCATTTGCAATGTAATGGTGTATTCTCAAGAAAGGACAAAATTTAATGTCTGGAAGTCTAAGATTCATATGTGGAACATGAAGAGTCACATAGTCATATATGGACAAAGATTATATAGAATTCCGAAGGACACACTAGAAGTCCAAGAGTCATGAGGATATGAAAGGTTATTCCTCTTGTTATAAAAGCAACCTCATAACTCAAGAAAGGGGGTTTTAGAGTCTTAAGCTTTAGAGAGCTAGTCATGGCTTCTCTACTTGGCATAGGAGAGAAAACTATTCTTTGGAGAAGAAAGAAGTGACTTAATGTTCCAGTACTGGAACTAGTGCGTCACTATTGTAACTATGTATTTGGATATTGCACCTTATAATTAATGTTCAATGAGCCAACACATTTTCATGCTTGTATCATGAATGTTTTAGGACTATTTTTGGGATGTTTGTGGTATATGTTGTGTTCATATATACTGGTGAAATTGAACTATTTTGATGGCTTTGGTACTCATCTTGTTGAATGTGTGTTCTAATCACTTTAATAATCGTTATGTGAACTATTTTTCTCATGAATATTTCTTTTCTAGTGTGTCTCCTTTATGTTAGTACTATTACTTCCTTCTAGAGGCACACTTTTGTCCCCCCCCCCGCCCCGGTGAAGGTCTCCTCTTACACATTGCAATTGGTGTTTCACAATGTCAACTTACTTGCTTGTTCAAGGTTTACGTATATAATATCTTATGTTATCCATTGAAACCAAGAAAAACCTTTCTGTTATGGTGGATAGGTTGATACTCTAGATGGGGCTCCTACTCCAAATGGTGTGATGTCTAATTGAGACTTCACATCGAGGAGAGCCCTGGTATGTTGGTCGTATCCAGCACCATGAACAAGAACCTAAACTATTATAACCACTCAACATTCAATGCAGGTCCCTTCCCTTATTGACTGTGACCTTTCATGCTTAGGAAATGAGTGTGTTTCCATAGTCACAAATAGTTTCAATGCCTTAATATTAACCTTCATAGATCAGTTTCACTCCTGCAAAATTGAAATAAATGTGGAACATAACATAAAGAATCAGGCATTCAAAATAATATAAAGCTATCATACCATGTGTAACACTACCAACACTAAATCACAAAAATACGATCCTAAAGCACAATTATGTAGCTATTCAAAATAAGTCAAGTCCACATTCATAAAATAAGGAATGTTATATCTTTAAAACATGTTACATGTCAACCATGTATGAAGTATGAATAAAGGATAATATTAATGCATTATAGACTAAGTATCTTCACCATAGAGTGGATCTAAGTATCACATGAAAAATAGAAAAAATGTAAAAGAAATCCTTACATTATATGCTGGATATGATCATCACATGCTTTAGATATGTATCAAGGAACTAGTATCATAAAGAAAACCCATGCATTAGGTGCTAGAACCATAGACCGTCTACAAACTAAGAATGAATAAACTAGCAAGGTAACCTTTATTTATACAACCTAGATGACACATGATATCAACTTCACCAAAAATATTGACTAGGTTAGATGTGATGATTTTTATACATGTGCAAAATTTTCCAAATAAAGAGTATATTTTCATAATTTGAAATATTGAAGATGTTATTTTGGAGGTGGTAGTGATGGTCATATCAAGAACTTTATGTGGATATTAATAATGGGGATATTAATAAATGGCAAGAAATATTTAAAAATCAATATACAAGTATATATATTATAATTTAATAAGAGATATTTTATAATTTAATATAGACGATATTTTTTAATATAATTATGTTTTAAAAAATAAAACAAATATATTATTGTTGATTATATACATTTATATTGTTATAAAAATAAATATAAATTTATCTTAGTTTTCACGTTTACTTAAGTGGATCGAATCTCTCAAACTACAAATCTCTATCTGAGTGTAAAACTTGAAGAAAAGTTTATACGTCTAGACATTTAAACTTCTCTCATCACTTTGTAGATTTTGGACACTAATTCTTAATAATATTATTTTATATTTAATATTTCAGTATAAATTAAATAATGATTCATATTTGTAACCATAATATTTAGAACTTCATATTTAAATTTGATTACTTACAATAAAATTATTTTTTCCAATACAGAGAGTGGAGTGAGCACCAAGTGCATATATGTGTATTGTATGTTACTATCAGATTTTAGTAAAGGTAAAATTAAAGATCTTTTATATATAGGGATGTGAGTGTGTGTGTTGAGTGTGTATATATATATATATATATATATATATATATATATATTATATATATATATATATATATATATATATATATAGTTGGAAAATCAATAGTGGCAGCTATTAATCTTATTTTCCTTAACGTTACTATGTTTTTATGAAATTATTAGGTTTCTTGTGTTCTTTTAGTTAGATATTTCATCAAACAGATATAAAGAATATAAGTTGCAACAATAGAGGACACAGATATTAGTCTCTCAACCAGTGCAAAACTCCTCCTAGGTAAAAACTTGGAAACTCTTCTCTTCTTAGAATCTGCTTCAAATGAGATACAAAGACCCAAACCCTAGACCAATTCCACCTCCAAGTACCAAGTCAGCCCTCTAACAAGCCCTTCTAATGATTCTACATCAACCAACATCAGAATGCAACTTCGACTTGCTAGCTTCAATACTACAACTTGTCTAGCAATTTCAACCTTGTAGTTTCCTCCTTGCAACTTCTCTAGAAACTCTAATCCAGCCTCCTCCTTAAACCTTCCTAGAACAAGACATATCTCCCAAGGTCAATGAGTTCAACATAGGGTTTCCTTCCTTCTAGCTATAAGATTCTACAATTCATCCAAGTGCAACACGGACCTGCAATTTCGACCTCCTTCTACAGCACCAGAAACCCTAGATCTTCACACATGTGAGAGAGATAGAGTCCAAAGATAAGATATTTTGTCTTTCCTCCTTCTCCAAGACCTTTACTTTTCTTTTCTACTTCTTCTAGCTTCAAATAAAACCCTTTCTTGATAGATTGAACTTGTGTGAGTGAGTGACCCCAAATGAGGTCAAATTACTTCTTTATATAGCCTTCTCAAGGGGTTGAATTCCCTCCTTTAGGCCTACATAATGCATGACTTGTATGTTGGAGCTTCCAAGACATCCTAGACTCGAAAATAATTCCTTTTACAAATATAGTTTTTCCTGAAAGAGTCTTATAGACATAATGTTGACTACTTTGACTCATGGCAATAAATATTAAGACCTAACAAACCCTAGAAGCATAGAGAACATGCTTTTACCTAAAATACCATCAATAATGAGCATGAAACCCATGATTTAATAATAATAGTAATTTCTTTCCTTTTTGTATTTGTTACATAGGATACATATTGAAATGAGTATAACAAATATGAAGACTGAAATTAAACTACTTATCAAGACTAAGTTTATGTTATTATTTTTTCCCGAGGGAAAATCGTAACTTTCCATTAATTTTAAAAAATTACATATAGTAGATGCCATTGGCATATGCATAACTGTTGGCCATAGCCATTCAATTAGTGTTCAAAGAATATAAGTTATGGCAGAAGCCATTCCCAAAAAGAGTTGTACATATTCACTACGCAGGGTGTACTCAGAGTATCTAGTAAGTAGAAAAAGAGCATAAATATATACATAAAGTAATACTACATATCAACTAAACAAAAACCAAAAATTAGGGTACGTCCGCCCTAGAATATGCCCTATCAATGTAGAGCCGGTGATAGTATTCATATTGTTCTACACCAAATTTTTCTTGTATCATCCACAGGCCCCTGGGATGTGTTGTGGCCTCCTTGGATTGTTTGTCAACAGCCTCATTACGTTCCCTGTAAATATTTTGACAGGTGACAGAGTTAAATTGTGCCTTGAATTCCATAATTTCATCCAAGATGTTTCTAAGTGAATGTGCATGAAAATTATTGATTTTATTTTACCAATTTATGATGATTTTGGACTCTCTAAAGACCTATAGATTAATGCAAGAATGTGCCAGTGCAAAATGAAATAGGTGCCTGAGTGTGATCAATTATGCATCATTATTAGTACCCTCTCCCAATCCCAGTTGAATTTTGAAATTGTGTTTCTCAAATAGGTGTAGAATAATCCGCTCCCCCACACCCATGTTCTTGGGTGGCTCCATCAAAATATGCCCACGGTTTGGTGTGATCAATCGTATTAGTGGTGCAGGTGCAGTTTGTAGGAGGGTGAATTTCATCAAGAATCTCATGGTAGGCTGCAACAATTTTCACTGTTGCATGTGGCCATCAGGCCTCTGTTCCTTTGAATATGATTTTGTTCCTAGTTATCCAGATTGACCAATAGATGAGGAGGGGGAGGCATAGGAATTTAGAACCATTATTTGCGGAAGTCTAGTTGTCCTAGGCCTCAATGATCATTTGTCACTACCACCAGCTAGATTTTGAGAGTAGGTTTAATACTTGTAGCCATAGCTGTGCATACATCGGGTAGTGGAGAAACAGGTGGTCCTTTGTCTCCTCAGCCTATGTTATTAGCTTTGGTTGGTGTTTTTCTCTTGAGCACATTCCACATGAAAAGTTTTGTTATTCATGGTGAATTGAGCTTCCAAATATTGCCCCACCAATTAAGAAGTACAAGTGGTTTACGCACTTTGAGAAGGTTGGGGTAGCCAGTTTTCGGGGAGTACTTACCATGATCAGTTGGGGTCTAGATAAGTTCATCAAGTGCTTCCTTTATGCACACATGGGCATCATTCGGGGCATTGATGTACCCCTCCAAGGTCTACTGCTAGTGTTTGAGGATGCCCAAGTGTTGAGCAAATAACCAAGCCTGTTCGAAGATGGATAACTTCTCCAAATCTGTTATCTATGCAATTACATTGATATGCCTCTGATTGAGAAATAGGATGAGGCCTAGTGGTAATTAATACATATTCCCCCTCCTATCCATCAGTCCATTCCTATATGAGCCGAAGTGCAATCATTTATTCTCCATGCTAGACCTTCTCTAATGAAAGGCAGGGTATGCAAAATTCCTCAACAAACCATAGATACCCCTCTTCGGGGCCAGGAGGGTAAATGAATCTAGTCCATGAAATGATGAGGTAAGATATATTTTTGATAGGAGACTTCAGTCCAAAGGTTTTGTGTTTTGAGTAGGATCCAACCCATCTTGGGTGTTAGTGCATGTGCAAAAACTGATAAGTATTTTAGTCCCCATCCTCCCCATTTCTTGGGGAGGTCAATGTGTTTCCATCCTACCCAAGCAAAAGATGTTCCCTCTTTATATCCATTCCAAAGGAATTTTCAACAAATCTTCTAAATTCAAGAAAAAATTCCTTTAGGAATCCAAGCCAAAAACATCCAATAAACAGGGGTAGCATCCAGGATAGATTTGATGAGCACTAGTTGTCTAGCTCTCGATAGGAATCTGTGGTTCCAATTTGATAAGCACTTCTCAATTGTAATTACAAGACACATCCAATCTGCTATTATGTAGCAATGGGGCTTGACCCAAAACCCGAGGTACTTTAAGCCATCCTCCAGATGATGATTATGAAAAGGAATTTTTGATGTGCAAATCTAGCTTCCAGGGGAGATGTATTAGAGAGGGTGATGGTAGACTTGGAGTGATTTGCTTCCATGCTGGTAGCCAGGAAAAATAGTGTGAGGATTTCATGGAAGGTAGATGAGTCCCTAAGGCCTACATTTACAAATATAAGGACATCATCAACAAAACGTAGATCATTGAGATATCAGTGTTCACTCATTTTTAGCCCTTACAATCGCCCATCCCTCTTGGCCGATGCAATGAGTCTCTTGAGTCCTTCCATGACAATCAGAAAGAGAAGTGGGGAGAGTGTGAATCCTTGCCTAAGACCTCTCTCAGCATGGAAGAAATGCGATATAGAACCATTAGTGAGAACTTTGAAGGTTTCCAAAGAAATACAACACATGATCTAGTTGAAGAAGGGAGGGGGTAAACCCAAGTGAGTGAGGATCATCTTAATGTAAAGCCAGATGACCTAGTTGAAAGCTTTAGCTAGATCAACTTTGAGAATTTCCTCTTTTAGCTTTCTTTTTTTTAGGGATTTGAGGGCTTCTTGGGTAGTGTCAATTGCTTCGTGGATTTGTCTATTCTATAGAAAAGCAAATTGTTGAGGGGAGATGTGGCGAGATAGGATGGGCCTGAACCAGTAGCAAGAATCTTGGTAATGATTTTATATAGATAGTTACAAAGGGAGATAAGACGAAAATCATTGAAATATGACGGGGAGTTGGATTTAAGGATCAAGGAAATGAAAGTGGTGTTAATGACCTCAAATATATGCCCATAACTCCTACATTCCTCCACCACCTTAAGCAGGTCTTTTCCAATGATCTCATAAAAAGAAAGTTAGAATTCAATTGTCTAATCGTCAGCCCTGGACTCTTATATTTTTTGAACCATTATAGTTTACCTTCTAGTTACACATCAATGACAGGGGATGTGAGCTCCTCAAGCGTATCCATGTCCACAAATCTAGGGAAGCATCCCACAATTTTGACAATTTCAGTGGGAAAGGCACTAGGAGGCACCTTGAAGAGGCTCCTGAAATGTGAATTCCCAAGGAGGGAGAGCTCATTAAAGGTTGTCGTCATGCCCCCATCTTCCATGGGCATTTTCTAAATAGTATTGGTGACTTTTCTTCCCTTGAAAAAGTTTTGGAAGAAGTTGGTATTCTCATCTCTTGCTTTTAACTAGACAGCTCAACTCCAGAGCCGCCAAGTTTCTTCCCTTTCCTTCAAAATTTTTGATCTCTAGTTTTCCAAATTTATAAGATGAATCTTCAATCCCTGGCCTTGGTCATCCAAAAGAGCGGCTAATGTCTATTCAATTTCTCTAAGGGTTTGGTTGTCCCTCCAAGTTTATGTTATTATTATATTTGATTTGATATATATAAAGAAATATATACATATAAATTGTATTATTGACACAATTAGGTAAAACAATATGTAAATTTTTATTTGAAATCATTATTTATCATGTTTATGTGCTTTTTAACATTGAGTTGAAGTGAGCTATGCTTTTAATCTTTAGAAGAGTTGGCTAGTATTTAAAACATCTAAATCTTCATCATAAGCAACCTAAAGTGTCCTTACTAGTGGATCTACAATAAGGGTCTTATTTCGAGTCAAAACTTAAGGTGGGCCTTCTCCCTTTGAAAGAAAGCTCATTTCATTTCCTTTGAGGATATGTTTCATGTCATCATATATTCATATTGAATCTCTAAGTTTGCATCTAAATGTGTTAAAAGGCTTGATATACGGAAATAAGGGTCTTGTTTCGAGTCAAAACTTAAGATGGGCCTTCTCCCTTTGAAGGAAAACCCATTTCTTTCCTTTTGGGATATGGTTCCTGTAGTTTGCGTCTAAATGTGTTAAAAGGTTTGAGTGTGGATACTTTACTTGCGCATTGTTTTTGTTTGTTTGAAGGGAAAAGAATGTTTTTCATATACAATATTTTGATTCGGAAATCCATAGGGTATTGGTAAATCACACAACTCTGGAAAGGAGGATCTAAAATCAATGGCATGAAAGGTGAAGTTGAGTTCATGTGTGATCATGCGTGGATTTAGGTTGAGTTTCATTTCGAGGAAGGTATCTTTGAAAAAATAAAACATTAACTTCAAGGTGAAAATCATTCAATTATATATAATATATATATATATATATATATATATAATATATATATATATATATATATATATATATATATATATATATATATATATATATATATATATATGCTCTCAGATCTATTTGGAATTTCATTTTGAGGAGGGTTTACTTGAAAAAATAAATATTAGTCTGAAAATTTGAATAGATATGTAACTTTTGGATTATGAATATTTTCTATTTTATGTGCAATAATTTTTATAATTATTTAAAACGAAAAATTGTAAAAAAAATTAAAAAATCTAGAAAATATTGAAAACATGTAAGAGAAAAAGACGACAACCTCAAGTCACTCTTCATACTCATAATAATGAAAAAACTAATTGAACAAGGAATAAACATAGTAATGTTATTTTTGGATATCTTCACTATGTATGTGGTAGGAGGATTGTGTCAAATCTTTTAGATGAACACTCCACAAAGAAATAAGAATATTAGAAAAGAGTGAAAATATGAGTATATAGGTGTTAGAAAAAAAAAAAAAAAAATGCTACATTTCATAGATTAAAAAGAAAGTTAAAATTCAAAATCCAAATTCAATCTATTCTCTAAAAAAATATTGTTGGAAAAAAAAAAAATCTATATATATATATATATATATATATATATATATATTATATATATATATATATATATATTATATAATTGAAAATAGTTAAATAATAAATTTTTAATAAAAACTAAAAAATATTTAAATAATAAATTAATAATTATAATAATTAAATAATAAAATAGGAAAGATAGAGTATTAGTTTAAAATATATTAGGGTATGATCAATAAGAAAATTAAGACTAGGAAACAAGGAAATGGTGCCAAATAATACCAAAGAAGTAAAATTCTTGAGAATGACAAGGAAAGCTATATTAATGAAATTTATGATTAAATTGATAGAAAAAAGAAAATATAAACCTAGAAAAGAAAACAAACAAATATTCAATGAAATAGAAATTAAAAAAAAAAAAAAGTCTTCCATAAAAGAGAAATAGTAATCAAGAAGTGTGTATCCAATCAAGAAGTGTGTATCCAACTCACTGTGCATTTACGTGGAATGGCCACTGAAGCAAATCAATGACCAAGACAAGAAGAAGACATCATGATGACTCAGAGGATGGTGATATTAATCATAGAACGTTTGGAGGGTGAAGATAAGAAACAAACCAAATATTGCATGGAGATCAAGCATAAACCATATTTATCATCAAGAATGCAAGAGGAAGTGTTACACAAAAATATCGTCACCTTATTATTTGCAGTCGATGTAGGTCTATCACCACCTATACCAGCTTCCTAAGCAAGTCTCAAACCTCAGCTCTTCAGAACAAGCTTTAGAAATGAGAGAAAGACATCAAAAAAGCAATGTAACTCTGGTTCCGCACTTTCTCTCACTTTTGCCTGCGGGCCCGCAAATTTTGTTCAGGATATCTTCGTACTTATACGCTCTGTATGTAAAGCGGAGGGTGCATACCCCTGTGAAAGTCAAAAGGCGCAATTTTTATCTTAAAAAACTCACTTTGGGTTAATTCTAGATTTTTCTAGAAGCATTTGATACGTGGATTGTTCGCTCCAAGTGGTTCATGCATCCCATAAGAGGAAGAACTAATCCCTTGTTAAGAGGAGCTATCCCTTTGAAGGAGGATTCTATCCCTCTGAAGGAGGACCTGGTAACTGATCTCCATTGCATTATAAATTGAGGCATTTGGTCAGTGGCCAGGGAAGTTAGAAGCTGAACTTTTGAGGGTAAATGCTAGTGAAATCAAGACTTCCTATTTGAGCTTAAGAGGAGAGATCACATACCTTTTTGGCTTCATTTGGGAGTGAGTGAAGATTTTCAAAGTAGAGGAGACTTCTTGTTAGACCCTGGGAGGAGCTTGTACGGCGTCAAGGCAAAGGTTGTAAGGTTCTTCTCTTTTTGAATTAATACAATCAAGCTCATTTTTCTCAACAAGTATCTCATGTTATTTGTTTCATGGACTCCTTGACTTTCATGTTGAATATGTTTTATAATATTGGTTATTCAGGTGCTATTTAATCATTTTCCTTGTTTGTGTTTGCAGGTTTGTGACAAAGGAATTCACTTGGATCAAAGGAGCGAAGGCATCTCCAAACTTGCGTTTGACATGAGGTAGGCGTTAAAACACATTTGTTTTCCATTATTTATAAAGCGCATTTAGAGAAAGATAGTGTCTAGTTGGTTTGTTTGTCATTAGGTCTTCATTAGATTCTAGGAAGGTCTATCTTGTCCACAAGATCGACTCATTCGCCGTGACAAAATGGCGACCTACTGGGACTTGATTGTTTTCCTCGTTTTTTCTTTGACTTGAGAAACTGCCTTTTTGTTTCGTTTGGCTTGTTGTGTGTGATTTGGGTAGATTTTAGTGGATTTAGCTTTGTTTTTTATTTTTCATTACTTTGGTCGAAGTCCGCAGTCTGCACGTGTATCACAGTGCGTACCTGTACGCACTTTTACTTTGTGCACAGTGCGTACCTGCACCTGGGTAAACTTTGCACGTGCGTACCCTGCTAAATTTTTGAAAATTTTGACTTTTGCTCTTTAAGTTAATTTTATTTTGTTTTTCTAGTGGTTATCCTTTGTCGATACCTGCATGTGACTGGTTGAAATCTTTCCTTGGTTTAATTTCCTTAGCATTAGGGTTTTAGGTGAAATTCCTAGGAGTTTTACTTGTTGGGTTTGTTTTTCAATTTGGTTGTGTAGTGGCTCTGAGCTTAGAGGCTGTAGAGACTTCAGATCACCTTAGTGTCTACCAGTCTTCTTATGAGTCTGACCATTTATGAAATCTCCCCTTGTTGAGGAATCCACTTTGAGTTTTCTCTTTACAAAATTTCGAAAAGCTTGTGATTGAAAGTTTGGATTTTCATTTTTAAAAGGAAAACAAAATTGGTTGTTCTTGACTTATTTGTGATTCTAGACAAATTAGTCCTTGGTTTGCTTGTAACCAAGTAAAACATCCTCAAAAATATTTTTGTGAGCTTTTACTTCAAATAGGTTTTCTTAGTTTGTAGATCTTAAGTTTTCTTTATTCAATAGATTTATCGAAGATTTGCTTTAGTTATAGTTTTAAATATTTTTTATAAAAAAAATGAAAGGTCTCTTTTGAAAAAATTTGTTTTAGTAGCATTTGAGTTTTCGAATGAAAAGAGAAATTCTCCTGAAAATAATTAGTTGTCTCGTTTTTTAGTGCATTGAAACGAATACTCTTCTTTTGATTTGATCGTTAAGAAAGATTTGTGTTTTTAAGTATTTGCATCTTCCAACTCTTTCCTAGCTAGAACTTCATTGAAGAGAAAAGATTATTTAATCATCTTAAGTGCATTTTTGTAGTGATTTTGAGCCGAGTCTTTACACCACAAGTTTCATCTCCATCACCTCTTGACTTAATCAAAAGCCAATAAAAATCACGCTTAAAATAAAATCAATCTAGCAAATTTTTGTTTCTAGGGCTCTAATACACCAACATAGCTTAGGCTAGTGCCTTGGAGTAGGGAGTAATTAACTCTCCAAGATAGTAAAACAAACAAGCAGCTGTATCTTGCGGTAGGAGAGAAATCCAATTGTTGCATCTATGCTCTGGGAAAGCTCCTCTTAAAGGAGAAGCAGGAGATCATGTCTGAACCAGTGTGGGAATCAATCCTTCCTCATTGGGAACGATGCCAGATATTCACGTATTACAAACGGTAAACCTCAGATTAACCATTGTCGAGGAGCTTGGGGTCACTTGTTGGTAAACCTCGGTTTATGTTGAGGAGCCTTCAAGGGGATTGAGCTTGCTACTCTGCCCTTGCGTGCGTATCGGATCGTAGATTGTTCCCCGAGGTATATTTGTTTCTGTTGGTAACCTTAGTGACCATATTCTCTAGGATTCTTCCTAAGGTGACAGTGGCGGGAAAATCCCACTGTACCTGGAGCAGATGTCGGCTAGACTCACTTGGATTTTCTGGGGGGTTCTTTTCACTCGAGACGGTTAAGTGGAGAAACTTGGTCCAATCTATTCATTAAGCAGGTTGCTGGGGTAACTATTCCAACCGCTATTTCTGTATCGAACTCTGCGATGTTGGATTTCATCACCAACTAGTGTTTTCGGTCCGAAAAGTTACTGTTTGCGTGTGTTTGATCTCTTAGATTCTTTAGGCGCGTGATTCAATTTGTTTGGTTCTTTAGAGACTTTAGGTGGTTTTTATTGAGATTTTACTTTGTTTGTGTGTGAAGTAGTTAAAAGTCTTTAACTGTGGCTGAATTACCAAGACATTCCCGTAGACTTCGGGGCCAATCCCCTGAGTTTGTTAATGTGGCTGATTTACTGAGGTCTTCTTGTAGACTTCGAGGTCAACCTCCTAAAGACATACCAAGTCACTTTGAAGGCTTGAGAGTTCTCGTATCTCCAAGTAGCAGTAGAAGTGGGTCACCTAAAGAAGGAGAACCTTCTTTGGTAGAATATTCTGATTCACAACCGTTAGTAATTTCAGAAGTTAGTGGTAGCATTGCGTCTACTAGTGATATAGGTGAAGAACCTGACGTATCTGAACCCGAATCTGAAGTTTCTCCTACTCCCGTATCAGAGTTTGTTTCTCTGACTCCTAGTGGTCCTAGTTCTCCTAGGGTAGAAGCCGTAATTACCCAAGATCTTCCCACTGGACTCATAACGATCGAAGAGCTTGCTATTGCGGATATCGAAGAAATCTTTCCTTTTCTGGATAATCAATCTATCTTAGAACTTAGGGAGTGTGAATAGATTTTTTATAGTCCGCCTAGGAGCACTGCTTGGTACCGTTCACTGACCAATCTTTTGGAAAATCCGGGACTTAGTTTTACACCACCTCGCATTTTTTATCACCCTTCACCTAGAGATCATTATCCTGCATTGAATATGTCTAATCCGTCATCCATGTATTCCCAATCTCCGGAAGCCTATTTGTACGGCGGTCCTTCTGTTCCTGCTGGGTATCAGTCCATTTCTGGTACTTTTTCGGGAGCGTCTCCTCATCCTATCGAACAAAAGTTGTTAACTAGAAGTAGTGGTACTAAACTGTTGAGTGCAGAAGAAATTCTGATGATGTCAGGTCAACCTCAAGGTGGTTAGTTACCACCTGGGGGGCAACCTCAAGGTATTCAGTATGTGCCTGGGGACAACCTCAGGGTACTCAGTATATGCCTGGGGGGCAACCTCAAGGTACTCAATTTGCGCCCGGGGGACAACCTCAAGGACAGTACATACCTACGGGACAGTACGTTCCTCAAGGTCAACCCCAGACTCAATATGTACCCCAAGGTCAACCTCAGTATCAGTATGCACCTCAAAATCAACCTCAATATCAGTATGTACCTCAAGGTCAACCCCAGTATTAGTACATGCCTCAGGGTTATCAACCCCAAGGTCAGTACCCATCTCAAGGTTACCAACCGCCTTCTGGTCAATCATATTATCAACCTTACCCCCAACTCAGTTATGGTCCTCAATATCCTCAAGGTCCATACCCCAGAACGAATTTGGTGTGGGATCCATCTCAATCTCAGTAGGTCTTGCAACCGAATGTGCAGTCGTCATCTCAACCTGGAAAACCTATGGTCGCTGGTCCATCTCAGCAACCCGTCCAGTCTACTATTCAAACTTCTGCACCTTCTGTAGTTTCTCAATCTGGGCCTAGTACACCTCGTACTCTGCCTCAAACGTCTGCTGCAACTACTACAACATCTTCTCCATCTACCCCAACTTCTTCTCGAGTATCAGCAGCTCCGGTTTCTACTGTTCCTGTGTCTACTCCTCAAACCTCTTTACCTCAGTCTGGATCTACGGTCCAGACTTCGGTCCAGATGCCTGTAGGAAGTACAGTTGTTACTTCTCAACCTCAATTTAATCAACCTCCTTACCAAGGACAGTATCAACCTCAATATGGTCCTGCTGCGCAGCAACCAACCTATCAGTATCAACCGTACCCTGGGTATACATATCAACAACCTCAGCAACCCCAGTATGTTCCGGTTAATCCTGGTTTTCCAGGAGGACAAAATATCCTGAACGTGATTCCCATTCTTAGTTATCCTGGATATCCTCCTCCTGGGGCTGGTTTGCAGACCCCAAGTTTCAGGGACCCTAATCGTCAGTTACCATTGAATGCAACCTTGGACTTACCTGATTTGACGCGCCTTACAAATGATCCAATCAACTATCTTCTGTATTGGCCGCCAATGCCACATAAGTTGCCCAGTGATATTCCGAAATTAGAAGGTAAACCAGGAGAGGACCCATCGAACCATGTGATGACTTATCATCTCTGGTGTGCATCCAACTCCATTTATGATGATTCTATTCGTTTATGTTTTTTTCAACGCACTCTCATTGGTCTTGCGGCCAAATGATATATCGAATTACCACGAGCCACTTTTTATGATTTTAGTCAGTTAGCTACCTCATTTTTAACTCATTTTCAGTTGCGAGTCAGATATGACAATGGCACGGAGCTATTAACTTTGTTAAAGCAGTGGACGTCCACTTACATCTCAGATCATATCCATGAATGGAGACGTCGACAACATTTAGTGAAGGTTTATATCCCAGATCAAATCTTAGTTGAGTGGTTTGTAAAATCCTTGTTGCCTAAGATCGCTAAAGATGTAGCTAAAGCTGGAGTAGTTACTGAAAAGCAAGTCATTACTCAAGTGCAGTACCTTGACTTAGTTTACACTCAGTCAGGTACGTTACACAAGAAGATCCCCAACCTACCTAATCAAAATCAAATCGCTGCTGCTCCTTCAGGGTCTCATGCCGCTGATGGTATGATTGGCACGGTAAATACTAAAAGTAAGAAGAAATATTATAAGAAATAACCTTGCCAGATTCCCCGATAGGAGAGTCTTCCATGGAACTTTCTACCGACATTCATGTTGTAGAATCTTCGACAGCTAAACCAAAAAACGGTGGTAAGAAGAAAGGGAAGAAGAAGAATAAAGAGAAAAATCCAAAAGACAAACCTAAAAAGGCGGAACCCTCTGACGAAAAATGCACACCTCGTTATCCGTGTCTCATTTGTGATGAACACCATTATACGAGAGACTGCCCTCATCGGGCGGAGGTTGCAAAAATTGTCAAAGGTTCCCAAACTCCTGCTGTCTTGAAGGATCCTTTTCTAGCTCAAGATAGTAAGATGATAGGTTCATCCTCAGTGCCATGAAGAACCCATATTGATGATGTCTCATGTAAGGATTGCGACTCGATCGCAAGATTATGGAAGTAAAAGTCCTGTTGATGGAAAGGAAGCATAATCTTCTCATTCAAATCCATCAACCTCAGCTCCTGGTTCCGATCCACTACAGATCGAGAAACCTAACCCGGACTTAGTATTCAAACCGCCCACAAAGGGTGTACTTCGAAAGTCTGCTTTCAATCCACATGCGAGAGCAGCTTAGAATTACAACATTGTTGAGGATTTAGCTGTTTCACCCTCAGCAATGTTGGCTTTGGAAGTGCTGCAATCATGTCTTGCACAATGCAAATTACTTTTGTTGTCTATAGGAGTTGTTGATGCTCAGGACCCGAACCTTATAATCTTCGATCTAGAAAATAGTGCACCGCGTCTCCCTCATCAAATGGCTGTCCAGATTCCAGTGATAGTAAAAAACAGACTTGTTCATAGGGCTTTGATTGATGAGGGAGCTTCCACGTGCATTCTGTCGATACAGTGTTGGAGATCTCTTGGTTCTCCTTCGCTAAATCAGTCCCCGACAATTCTTAAGGCCTTTGATGGCTGTGGGTTTCATCCTTTTGGCATTTTACAGGATCTACCTATAGGGGTTGAAGGAAAAACCATTAATCTAGATGTGGAGGTGGTTGATGCCCCTCTAGATTACAACCTTATCTTGGGTCGTAGTTGGTCTTACGCTATGACAACTGTTGTCTCATCGGTCTTTCGGCTTATAAAGTTCCCTCACAATGGAAAGATCGTAACTATAGACCAGTTGTCATCTTTTCATCTGACCCAGCCTCGTTGAGAGCATTCAGCATGTTGGCAAAGCGACGATCCCTTATAAGGATGTTTTGGTGTAGGGTTAGCTCAAGGTTCCGGTTTACTGGGGACTTTTCCTTTCCCTTCTCTCAACGCATCGTCTTCTACTGCAACCATTCATATGATTTCATCAAGAACTGTTGTTAATGATGATCCTTGGATCATACCTTCTGAAACTGAGATAGAATCTATTGGTACTCTTATGCCTTTGAGTTCGTATGAATTTTCATATCAGACCGTGCAGTCGTTTTCCGACCCAACATCAACCCAAATCGAATTAATGAACGAAGTCCATGAAGAGTCATTTTCAACATCAAACCCGGAATTAAGAACGTTTTCCGAACTTGTTCTATCAGATGAGCAAATTCGCGAAATCCTATGTGTCGATGAGTTACCATGAGAAGATCTACATCACAGATCTTCGTTTTTACCTGAGAGCGATTATTTTGAAAACGATTTTTCATCAATCTTTACAACTGAATATGTTAAGGATGCTCACAATCCAATGAAACATCCTAATTCCGAGTTAAATTTGGGAAATATTTCTAGAACTATTCCCCTTAACATTTCAGTTAAGCCCGGAATTGTTGAAAACGTTCATATAAGTGCCTCTTGTACAGATGATGAAATTAAAACATACAAGGCCCTATTTCAAGAATTCTGCGACGTGTTTTCCTGGTCCTATGAAGAAATGCCAGGAATTGACCCAGTGATCGTAGTTCATGAAATTAAAACCTACCCGGACGCTAAACCCGTTCGGCAACGTTTGCATCAGATTTACCCAAGAAAAGCAGCTGCAATTAAAGCAGAAGTTGAAAAATTATTGAAAGAAGGTTTCATTTATCCAATCCCCTTAATGAATTGGGTATCGAATATTGTTCTCGTGAATAAAAAGTAAGGGCCAATAAGAATATGTATCGACTATAGGGACATTAATCGAGCATGTCCAGAGGACAATTACCCTACTCCTTATATCGATCAAATTATTGATGATTGTGCCGACAGTGAAATCTTCTCCTTTATGGATGGCTTTTCCGGATACAATCAAATCAATATTCTGCCTGCCGATCAATCAAAAATGGCATTCATTTGTCCGTGGGGGACATTTCCTTATTGCAAATTACCTTTTGGCCTTAAGAATTCCGGCGCAACTTTCCAATGGGCCATGTCTTACACTTTTCATGATATAAAACACATTGTGCAACCCTATCTCGATGACTTGCCTGCTCATTCCTTACATCGAGCTGATCACCTCGTCCATTTACGAGAAATCTTCATGAGGTGTAGGCATTATCGAATTCAGTTGAATCCCCACAAGTGTGTGTTTTGGATTGAAACGGGTCGATTGCTAGGATTTGTTGTTTCGAAAGCCGACATTCGCGTCGATCCTTCGAAGGTCGAAGCTATCATCAAATTGCCTCCTCCTTCGAGTCTTCGCCAACTCCAAAGTTTGCAAGGGAAAGCAAACTTTTTACATCGATTTATCCATAACTACGCCGATATCACAAAGGGTTTTACCCGGTTGTTGAAACAAAATACTTCATTCTTTTGGGATGAGATAGCTGAGAAATCTTTCGATGCGTTAAAACATGCGTTGACCCATGCACCGCTGTTGCATCCTCCCAACTACAACCAGGAATACTTCTTGTATCTCGCCGCTTCCTATTCCACCATTGGAATGGTGCTAGTTCAGGAAGATGAATTCGCTACGGAACATGTGATTTATTATCTTAGTCGAACGTTAAATCCAACTGAGCTAAAATAATCACATGTGGAGAAATTGGCATTGGCAGCTGTTCAAGTTGTCCAACGTTTTCATCATTACATTTTATTACGCAAAACTACGGTCATTTCAGATTGCAACCCTATGATCTATATTTTGGCCAAGCAGTTGCTGGGGGGCAAGTACTCCAAATGGATTGTCATCTTGTAGGAGTTTGACTTAGAATTTGAAAAGTCCAAGTCAAAGAAATCTTTATTTTTTGCAGAACTTATGTGTGACTTCCCTCGTGTTAATACAGAAACTGTGGCGGAGGAGCCCATTGCGGACGAATCCTTGTTTCTAATCAGCACTTTAGATCCATGGTATGGAGATATCATCACTTATCTCCAAACCCAAACCTTTCGACTAGATCTTTCACGATCCGACCGTCGGAAAATCCAATTCCAATCCCAACAATTCAAAATTATTGGAGATACTCTTTATCGTCATGGGGCGGACGCTATTTTCCAACGTTGTTTGACTCATGAGGAAGCCGAAAGGGTCTTAAATGACTGTCACTCTGGAGCATGTGGCGGTCATATGTCTGGGTATGCCACTGCCCAAAAGATATTGCGCGCTAGCTATTTCTGGCTGTCTTGGTTTAAAGATTGTATTATTGCGGTCCAAAAATGCCACAATTGCCAAATTTTCGATCGAAAGATGCGTGCTCCACCTGCTCCTCTTCACCCTATAATTGTCGTTGGTCCTTTTGCCAAATGGGGTATCAATTTTATTACATGTAACCCTCACTCGGCTGGGGGGCATGCGTATATTATCCTTGCGGTAGATTATTTTACCAAGTGGGCCGAGGCGATGCCTACATTTGAGGCAGATGGAAAAGCAACTGCAATTTTCGTATTCAATCATATAATTGCTAGGTTTGGTGTTCCACAAGCGATTATCACTGACCATGGGCGTCATTTTCGAAATGTTATGATGACAGAACTTACAGACCGGCTTGGCTTGCGTCACGACAGTTCAACTCATTATCCACAAGCTAATGGTCTGGTTGAAGCCATCAACAAAGTTTTAGTCATCATGATCTGACGAATCATTGGGATTCATCAGTTGAATTGGCATAACATTTTATTTTCAGCGCTGTGGGCGTACTGAACCTCAGTCAAAACATCAACAGGGTTCACTCCTTTCCGACTAGTTTATGGTTTGGAAGTTGTGTTACCTATTGAGTGCGAAATCCTGTCATTGCAAATGGCCATCGAATTACTTCTAGCTACTTCCGAAGAGGAAATATGCTTATTATACTTAGCTCAGCTAGATGAGAATCGCCGCGATGCTGCATTAGCGATCGAATCTCATGCCAAACGTATTAAGGCTCAGTATGATCGAAATGTAACCCTTCGAAAATTTTCGGAAGGAGATCAGGTCCTTTTGTACGATCAAGCAAATGATAAATTAGGTGTTGGAAAATTCGTGCCTATGTGGCATGGTCCCTTTGTTGTCAAGCGAAAGCTAGCGAAAGTGGCCTATGAATTGGTAGACTTTGACGGGGTCTCTTTAGGTAAACCCAGAAATGGTCTTTACCTGAAGAGATATTATGCTTAAAACGAGTGTGGAGATTTTTTAGTTAGGTTAGTTTTTATTCTAGCTGGTGTGTTTTAGATTAAAGTGTGCTTAGATTAGAGATTGAGTTTTCCATCGTTATTCCTGCTTATCTTGGTTTTGCATTTGATGTCGTAGATGTCGACGCCTCTCCAAACATATATTGGTTTCGCTGATGGCGCTTGTCGTAGTACACAGAATATTTCTTCCGCAGCTTGGGTTATCTATTCGCCCTCTGACGAGTTGGTACCTATGCATGGGGTAAGCCTCGGTCAAACAACGAACAACATTGCAGAGTATAGTGCAATGGTTGAGTTATTATCTGAATCTATTTCATTTGGGATTCGGAGTTTGATAGTGAGGTTAGATTCTGAACTCGTTGTATTACAGCTTAATAGAGTATACGCCATTAGAAATCCAGTTTTATTAAGATTATTTTTGAGAGTGCATCTCTTGGAACGTGAGTTTGACTATATTGAATATCAACATATTCCAAGATCTTTAAATACATTAGCAGATGCAATTCCTTCTCAAATGTTAAGTAGACATGTGCAATAATCATACAAGTAAATTTAAAAACATTCCATAACATGTTTAACAAGATAAGCTGGTAATAATGATATCATATATATAGGAGTGTGTCAAAATAAGACATCGTCCTTGATCATAGGTTGAAAAACACCTTGTGATCGGCAAAAATGATAAGTATAAAAAGCAAAAATGTCATATGTGACTACAATAGGCGATCATCCAATCACTGGTGATGATCTCGATACGAAACCACTGCACGGGCCACCTTACAAAGGAACCTCCTAAAAGGTCCTGGGACTCCAATCACATATCGCTGAAGTTGACGAGGGATGTCATCTATGTTGGTCTCAAGCATGTCCCCTGTCAGGCGCTCTAGATGGCTCTCCAACTCGGCCAAAGTTTTTGCTGATTCGTCATATGGGGCTAGAGCCGGTGCAACTGGTTGTTTCCTCTTGTAAGGCCGGAGAGCAGCTGGTCATCGTGGGCCCACATCTGCATTTGAAACTTTTACTATCAGTTTTGGGACGATATAAAAACAAAAAAAAAATTAAATTAGGAAAATGTTGAAAATGAATTTACCTGCATCATCCCATTGCTCTCCTGGCGGAAGAACCATGTTTGGGTCCCCACATCAACCCCAGCATAAGGAAAGTCCTGGAAAGCAAAAACCTGGTTCTCCAACCATTGGAAATACTCAGGTTTGAACCGAACAACCTCGGTCCCCTCATCAGGATGACGGGCCATAACTGCAACCCATCGCATCAGTTTGGGCTCTCGAGGAAGCCCAACTCCAACAGTGAGGTGCTGCGGGATCATCATCAGAACCCTCTCCAGACCAAAACTAACAACTATAGCACCATAACCAAAAGTCTTTAGCTGTCCATTTTTGGCCCTGGTCAGTTGGCCCTTTACATTGGCCAGCACAACATCGCACTAGTTGAAAATGGTGCCTCGAAAGCAATCAACTGCCATCCACATCCGAGATCCGGTGGAAATGTGTAGCACTACACTACCGCAGAGTCTAGTAACTGTGAACGCAATAACCATGAGTTCAGGAAGGGATATGGTTTTGATATCTATCCCTTTGTCTCGGTTCTGAACATTGCAGAACTCTAGTCGGAGGCTCTCGACAGACTGGCCACCTGCCCTCGACCCAAATAGAGTCAAGTGTTCACCCCTCTTGGGAAAACTAGTCAAAAAGTATATATCGGCTGGCTCGATTTCGAGCTGGTGCCCACCAATAAAGAAGCACTGGTCCTGTATACTCCATTTATCAACCAGCCACTACAAAAGGTCCACCTGGGCCCTCATGCTAGGTATGGCCCAGAACTTGTACAAGCCACATGCCTTCAATGCATCAATCGAAGGTTGATGATTCATCGCGGCGAGGTCCACATCCTCGTGCTCCCGTTCTCGCCAATTAAGCATGATGTTATCCTACATTCAAGTAAAAAAGGCGAATTAGAATGTGAAAAATTGATTTCATTGGGTAATTTTTGAGTTAGTTAGGTTTTAAAAACCTTTGCGCGGGGTATGCACCCCCTTGTTAGGGACAGTGCGCGGGGTCCGCACCTTTCCTTCACGGCAGGTGCGTACCCCTGACTCTTTGCCCATTGCAAAAAAGTTGGGGTACGCAGGTCCCCTGTGGTAAACCTGCGGACTCCCGTGCGTGGGTTTTCAAACCTAAAAACCTCCTAAAAACAAAAATTAAACCCTAAAAAACAATTTCAAATGGACAAAAATGAAGAGTAGGATGATGTGTATTACTTGGAGGAGATAGCATTCGATTCCGACGGACGGATTTTCCGCAATCTTCACGGGAAGTTTCTGGTCAAAAGCCCTTTTTTCTCACCCAAATCGCAAATGGTAAAAAGTCCTTTTTATAAGTTTTTTGGGTAAATAAATTATAAATTTGTTTATGTTTCACTTTAAAAAAGTGTTTTTTGCGACATTTTTACCCATTTTTAAACAGGTATGAGTAATGTTTGAGTTTTTGTTCAGGATAATGGATTTTTCAGGTGAAATCGGTCATTTTCAACGAAAAACCATTAGAGTCACCTTTAAGCTCTTTTCTGACTCCTAAAACATGAAAATATTGCCGAGTTTTTCTTTTTAAGCTCGTTAAAACGAAACTAAAAAGACGGTCCTCTTACAGCCCTTTTCTAACCATAAAAACACGAAAAGGTTGCCAGGTTTTTGTCGTTTCAAATTCGATACTGGTCATAAAACAACGTGTCATTGATCGCTTTTTTACTTTTTCGAATCAGAGGCACTAATTACGAAAAGTACTCCTTGGTCGTAAAAGATCAAGCGGCTCTCTAAAGTATTATTTTATACTTTTTCAGGCTTGGGAGGCACAAATTTACGAAAAAGTTAACCCTGGAGTCTTCTTAAGTTTTTTCAGACTCTCTAAAAATGAAAAACGTCGAGTTTCTCCTATACTGGACTCGTTAAATTTTGGCAGTAAAGGACCTGTTCAATTACAAACAGGAACGGACCACTCCTTACGGTTCGAATTTAAACTAAGTTGGACTCATTTGAAGGGTGAGCTTATAACCAAGCATATGTTATCCTCCTCAAGCTTGTAAAAAATAAAGAGGTACTTGCTAGAAATGGTGGGGCAAAAGAGAGAAAAATGAGCCTTCTTGTCATACTTTGTAACCACTCTTGAACACAACACTTTCATTCACCTGGGTTGGGAAATCCTTTACCTAACAGTTGATCAAACCAAATTGAAAGTCTTCAGCTGGTTTCTGGGTATTAACTTTGGGACAATCGTCACCAAAACCATCTGTTGTGTCGTTATGTGTTCAAGAAGTCAGTGCGAATAAGCCATTCATCTGCAAAAATATTTATCATTCCATCTTGACCATCCCTGAGTCAGTCCTTGCAACTAAATTTCTTCAAACTTGATCTATGATTTCGTGTCGTGGGCTTGCCTACAATGGATCGCTTTCTATCAACTTCAGCTCTTTATCTAGAAAGATGATCTAGAAATTGCCAGTACCTTGGGATCTACATGCCTCAATGGGATGTTTCTCGTCTTCGACGATAGGTCGCATCATCGACCTTCGATTGAAGGATTCCATGACATGTTCGACATTGACACATCTAATCACATCTCATGGATTGTACTGAGTAATTTGAGAGCCATTGTCATTATTGGTGGTTTCTCTCACACTTGTTAACAGTTTATATCATCGACTCATAATCAAATGGTTTCTACAATGTTCGACTTCGACGCATTTATTCACATGGATAGAATTGTACTATTTTGAGGAGTAGAAATGAAGACCCTGGATCTAGTTTCCACCATCCAGGCTGCGAGGAATTTTGTATTCATTGTGTTGTAGACAATTCATAAACAAATGGCTGCGTCCATACTGTTTCTACATGTGTCTATACTTGTGATGTATTACAAGATCATTCCTATATCAGAGCAGTAGTTAGTTTTCTTGTCAGTTTTTAGTTTCCTAGTCAGTTTTGATCTGAGTATGGGAATGCCTACCTCAGTGATGATATGATCTCATATCTATATATATATATATATATATTGCACTTGAATATTTTTACAAGTTTCAACCGGGCTCTCCGCAAGATAATCCTCGAAATGATAAAGTACTTCAATCTTCTTAAATGATAAATGAAATCCTCATCTACTACAGACTTCGCACTTTAGGGGGCAATCTGTTACACAAAAATATCGTCACCATGATTATTTTTAGTCAGTATGGGTCTATCATCACTTATACTAGCCTCCTAAGCAAGTCCCAAACCTTAGCTCTTCATGTCAAGCTTTGCAAATGAGAGAAAGACATTAAAAATCAATATTACTCTGGTTCCGCACTTTCTCCTACTTTTACCTGCGGACCCGCACCCTTTGTTCAAAATACCTGCGTACCTGCATCCTCTGTCTGTAAAGGGGTGGGTGCATACCCCTATAAAATTCAAAAAGGCGCAAGTTTATCCTAAAAACTCACTTTTGGGTTAATTCTAGATGTTTCTAGAAGAATTTTGACGTGGATTGTTCGCTCCAAAGTGGTTCATGCATCCCAAAAGAGAAGGAGCTAATCCCTTGATAGGAGGAGCTATCCCTTTGAAGGAGGGCTTTAACCCTTTAAAGGAGGACCTAGTAACTTCCCTCCATTGCACTATAAGTTAAGGCATTGGGTCAGTTGCTAGGGAGGTTAGAATCTGAACATTTTGAGGGTAAATGCTGATGGAATTGGGACTTCCTAGTTAAACTTGAGAGGAGAGATCACATACCTTTTGGTTTCATTGGGAATTGAGTGAAGCTTGTCAAAGTAGAGGAGACTTCTTGTCGGACCCTGGGAAGAGCTTGTACAGCATCAAGGCACAGGTTATAAAGTTCTTCTTCATTTGAATTAATACAATCAGATTCATTTTTCTCACCAAATTGTTTTGTGGTTTGTTTCATAATCTCCTTGATCATTATGATGAATATGCTTTATGATATTGGCTTTTCAGGTGCTATGTAATTGTTTGCTTGTTTGTGTTTGCAGAATTA
>APFE030620355.1:0-11422 GCA_000404065.3 Pinus taeda | reverse complement strand
TGATCTTTTTCCTCCTTTAACCCAACCCTAAATGACTTTTGGGTGATCCCTAAATCCAATGGCTGAGATAGATTTAGATCAATGGCTGAGATTAAATGCACATTTAAATCTCACTTTTCTATTTTTTAATTCACCCACTTTAATAAAGACCCACTTAGTCATTTATTTCCAAAGTCACTTTTTCCTTTCTAATTTTTCATTGACTTTATAAAAGTCACTTTTAAATTAGATTTTAACTTTATAAAAATTATAAAGTCACTTTAGGAGAAAAATTAAAATCTTTTGGACACTTTTCCCTAGGCCAAAGATCAAAGCCTAAGGGAACCACCTGTCCTCCGGTACCAAATTTCAACAGAGAATGAGAAACTGACACATAACTTGTAGGTTGACAGGCAAGAAGTAGAATAACTCTGAGTAGTAGTGCAAAATGCAGTTTCTGCATTGGGGGAGATGAGAGTAGCAATACTTTCCTAAGTATCAACACTTGGGGAAACCATGCGGAAGCTCTATTTGCATGGCTTACAACAATAGAGAAAAGAGTTTGTTAAGACTCTCAAAAACATACAAGCTGCCATCACCTATGTGAAAGAATGGACAATGTGGTTTAAAGGGGTCCTGCTTGACTTAGTGAAGAAAAGGAAGCCATAGGCAGAGTCGAAGAAAGCGAAGGTTTGAATGTTGATTCAGAACAACAAGAAAATCACCTCATTCATTGGTAGCATACATGCCTCATATGTGCAATTGTACAATAGTTTGGATGTCTTGGTGAGAACGCACTATATCCCATCAATCGGTTCCCTCACGAAAGCTAAACCCAAGAACAAAGTTCGACGGGAGGTTGAAGAGTACTTGGAGCAACTAAGATAGAATTCCACCAAGGAATACTTGGAGTTGAACGCACAAAACATGTAGAAGTTCATCGATGGTCCTCTCAAAGCCAACGAACTGTTTCTCATGCTCCAGAACTAGTTGGACACAAGTTCCAAGACAGTGTACCCAGATGCCATGGAGACTAGAGTTTGCTTCCAGCAAGACACAGTTAAGTAGTTTGGGGACACCATCACACAATACCAAGCTTAGAATCAATATGTGACCAAGAAGCAGCAAGTGGAGGTTGCTGATCTAGACTTCTCCAAAATCCAACATCAAAGTGTTGTCTTGTTAGGTTGTCAATTTGTCTCTACCCTATTTTTGTCTTATATGGGTACAATTGTAAAATGTAATATTATTTGTAATTATGTTGTAAATGAAATTCAAAGTGTCAATATTGGAAAGTTGTTGTCTAGGTAAATCCTCTCTATGGACAAAGACAATCCCTTTATCCCAATGAGTGAGTTCAGCAATTGAAGTGACAATATACTAGACACTTCCCTAAGTTGCAATTGAAAGGAGAGACGAAGAAGATGGCCTACCTCATTTTGATGTTATCTTGATCTCCTTTGTTGAAGACCTTGAATCACTCGCGCTACAGGCTCATTCTTGCTACTCTCAACGTTTATGCAGTTGCACAAGAGATCAAGACACAACAAGACATGCAAGTACAAATAACATATTAAAAAGCAATCTACTTAACTGATCAAGGAATTCTGGGCTAAATGATACATGAGCATACACATTTAGGGAAAATGAACCAACAATTGTATATTAATAGAAAATAAGGGGAAGCATACAACCAAGCCTTGATGTTGATAGGCTCTCCTTGAATGAATATCCAAGTCTAAGCTTAGCTCTCCAAGAACTCCTTCTCCAAGCCAAATGAATAGTATATAGCCACAATCTTAGCATAAGGGTGCAAATAGGCATAGACCAACCATTTGATAATGGGAGAGGATGAATATATAGGCATCGGAAGGGAGTTAGGATCTCTCCAAAGATAGGATTAGGCCCTAATCTCAAGGAGGTAGCTCATAGGGATAAGAACAAGAGGCCAAGTTGGGAGAACCTCATCTATGCCAAACAACCTCCAGCTTGCTGCTTTGGAAGCTTCTAGATCATGAAGCTTCTCACCCTATTTGGGAAAGTTTCCTTTTTGGGATCATCATGGGTATACAAGTAAATAGAGCAATGCCATCATGGGTCGAGTATAATAAAATAGGCGACCATCATTGTTTTTAGCCTCATAAGAGTGATGATTCTTATTTTATGTTTTAAGATCTATTTCCTTAAGGAGAAGTTCAAGGCATTTTCCAATCTATGTCTTAGGAAGGATCTGAGTTGCATATATGAATGAGTACATTAAATAATGGCCATGTTTCAAGCACTTCAGGGTATGTCACAGGGAAGTGCAGGAGGTGTGACAAAATATTGTGTAACAAATGTGAAAAGTCATCATGTAATGTATGTGTTATTTTGTGAAGAAGTTGAAGAGTCACCCGTTCTTGTTATAAATAGAACCTCATAACTCATCCAATGGGTTTTTGGGAGCCAAGATTTTGAATAGGCTTGGGATTAGAAAGAGATTGGGAGTATTTTGAAGAGCCTTGGCTTATCCATAGCGTAGAGCGAGTATACTTCTTTGGAGGAGCAAGTGTTCTTGATTGTAATGTTCCACTATTGGGGCTAGTGGTTGTCAATGGTGTATGTATGGATGAAACTTTCACTTATAATAATAAAATTAGAGCCAACATGCTTTCATGCATATTTTTTTTTAATATAGTAGGATTATTCTTGTTGTATTCGAAATGTATGTTATTTAACTTATGCATATTATTATAAACTATTTCGTTTGCATTTGTATGTATCTTCTTTAATGTGTGTTGTTATATTAACTCACCACTTTAACTTGTGGACTATTCCATATCTTACCTTGTGATGTCATTTCACTCATGTGTTACTTTAAAGCTACGTACTATTACAGGCTTCCAAGGGGCGCACTTCTTGTGTTGGAACCTTCATGCATCACACTTGAATCTCTGCAGGGTCTCACATTTCCTCTTACCCAAAGTTATCTTACTTTCCTCTGCATATTTCCACAGTCAAGGCATAAAATTATCACCCACTACTATGACTCCTACTCCAAAGGGTGTGAGGTCTAGTTGGTACTTCATATCAGGGAGATCCCCTAAACGTTGGCAGGTCTAACACCATCAACATTTATGGCGCTAGAAAGAGGGCTAAATGACAAGCTAAGCCCTTGAAGTCTATTTTGAATTTCTGCACATATTTGATGACTTCTCACCAAATCATAACCCCGTCATTTTTTCTAAATATGCAAATATGAAAATGTTGGTGAGAATTTTAAATGACTTTTCCAATTTCAAGTTCAATGGAAAGGGTGAAACAACCTTATCCAAGCACACACTTTCATCTTCTCAGTTTCTATGACAGGCATGACATCCAGTCTGAGGATGATTCATGTAGGTTGTTCGCTCTCACATTTTAAGGGTGCACGAAGCAATGGTGTTACACATTTCCTGAAGCCTCCATGCACTCTTTCAAACAATTCATTGCAGAATCATGTTGTGCTTTCGATCTCTACGATCGTAAAGCCCTTAATAAGAAAAAATAAAATTGCAAGAAACACTTGATGAATCTGTTCAGGTTTTTTACAATAATTTTATTCATTACTACTTTGAATTTCCTGGAAATGAAGTTTATTGGGAGTTCTTAACTAGAATATTTCAATATCTTGTTCAAATTTATGAAAATCCACACAAGTTAGAATCTTTCAAACCTCTCCCAACATACCTCAGTGTTAGAGCTTCTAATTCTAAGATGAAAAAGGTTATTATTCCAAGTGACCCTTCGTCCCTTTCTCATCAAATAGCTCTAGCTCCGTAGGTCGAGGTGGGAGAAGTTTAGAATTCACTTGTTGATCTACCACTGTCTCCCCCTACCCCACTTACTCAGAATTTCAGCAAAAAGTTGTACTGTGACTCTGATGTTTGTGATGAAGTGTTATCTCCTCTTTCTCCATACTTTGGTCCCTTTGATACTCCATATTTCGATGCATTGTGTTCACCTATTTTAACTTTATCTTGTGATATTCACGAGGATCAAGTTCTAGATGGAGTTGGTGTTAAACATGCAACCCGTGATATCATTTTTGATGAGTATGTGTGGGAGTCTGAACAAGAATTTGTAGTGAAGGATGAACTCCTTTTGTCTGCACTTCTTCCACATTATCTTGACATTTTCCACTTCTTTCATTCTTGTTCTATCTTGTGAAAATCCACTTTTGAATGTTTCTACTTCCGATGATTCGTAGAACAAGTGGAATGCCAAATTTTCATTTGAATGTGAAGGGGACAAATTTGTTTTCCCTGATCCTCCCGAGCTCTCATCTTACCTTTCCGAAACATAGAGGGTGAAATTTCTCTTTTTCCGTCATCCCATATTTATGATTAGTCAAATCATGAGGATTCCACTGTTCACGAACCTGAACTTTCTGATTGTGGCTGTCGTGATATTTTCGTTCATTCATCTAATCAGGATTCTGATTCTTCCACTATTGATCTTTTTAAGCCATCGGTTTTTGATGATCCATTTTCTGATGAATTGGAACCTCCCAAGTTGTTGAGGAAATTTAGCTTGAGCTTATGATTATGTCAAGTTCTCGTAGCCTTGAGGTCAGTTCCACGTCTAATCAGAAATGTGTTGAATCTTTCAAGGCTCCTCATCACTTTGTTGTACACATTGAAAATAAATATATCTTACAATGTTCACATCCTCCATATGTATCACACGATCCGATCGCTCAATCATTGGAGGAGTGGTATGTAGAAAGCACTGTTTCAAAACAAAAAATTTATTCTTTCTTCATGTTTGCTCATTTTTCAAGTTTGAAAGTTTGTGCATGCTTTCCTTCGACTCATAATGTGTTTGAACACAATGGTACATCCGCAAAGTTCCTTTCATGTGCTTTCCATTTTTACTTTTCTGTGGTTTCAATCAAGCTTTGGATGTTATGGTTTGTATTGTATTATCTTTCTTGTTTGTTGGTTTGCTTGTATATCTTTTTTGACATACATGCTCTCGCCTACATGCACTAGCCAATGTGTCGATGGCTACATTGGAAGTATCAATTTACATAAGTTGGCCTATGTTCTGCTTAGGTTAGGAGTAGGAGTCATGGTCAAATCACGATGCTTGCACTTTTAACTAGTACCGAATACTCTAATCGGTCTTATATTTTCAATTAACCCTTATCAACTAAGTCAAGTAGAGCAGGGAGAGGGGGACAACCTTAACAAGTATGTAAAAGGTATGTATAAATATCCTTATCTGAAGGGACAACCTCTTCTTCTCTTAATAAGTCGGGATGCCTCTTCTGCCTCATGAAATAATAAGTGCCTCATGAAAAGAATGAAAAGTGAAATAAAGCGTTAAAGAAGAGAAAGGATTCCTATGCAGAGAGTTGAAGCAAGTAACTTTGTTGGGGTATTGTCCAAGCTCACTAGCAGTGGTGCAATAATTTTGTTCCTGAAGTGACTCCATTCGGGTACTATCTAGGCTTGCTGGTAGAATAAAAATACCAGAGATGAAACTAAAACTTTGACAGACTATTTTACTTGTGCATCTATATACCCTTCATCCCCAATCAAAATAACTCAATTTGGCTTGGCTATGTTGTTGATGAAGAGAATGGTAGGGACTACATCTTTAACTCAAGCTAAGTGAAGAAGTTATGATAATCAAAGAGTTGAACAATGCTTCTGGAAGAGTTAGACTTGCTTTGCATGGGACAAGGTCTATACATAGAGTTGGAGTTCTACCAGTGCGTTGCCAATGTTGTAGCGGTTAAAATCATCCTCCAAAATGTTTCCCATGCCTCGATTTTGGAGCCTTCCTTCTTAACCACAATAGCTCAACTCACATTGATCCAGGTATTCATTCTTTGATTGAGACTTACATTTCCATTTTCACTTGTGTTTGTTAACTTAGTAGATTATTCTAAGTCACAAGTCAATCTCCTAACATGGTCTCACAACAGTTTTGGGCTTGCCTCCAAAAACTACACAATCCTTGAGAGAAAATAGCCTTGATGATGGGAATTATGAAGTCCTAACTACCAGTGAAACTTGAGCTCAGAAAATTTGCAGTCATGGGAGGCATCCCAACACTGAGCCCAAAAATTATGCAACCCGCACTAAGCTCAGAAATTGCATAGTGCACTAAGCCAGAAAGTTGCCCAGTTCCCAAAAACTGCACAATCTGTCCCAACAGTGTCCATGATGAGTTTCCCCAGAAAAAAGAAAAATAAAAAAGTAAAAATCATCCCTAAAAAACAGGGATCTATTTTTAGTATCCTGAAGGAAGCACTTGCACTATTTTTAGAAACTTCTGCCACGTGTCACTTTTTCCTTGATTTTAGGCATGTGCATCATAAACCCTAATTTGTCCATATCTATTTAATCGATGATTCTAGAGCTTATTTGCACACTCAATCTTAGAGATTTAGCATTCCCGAGGAGATCAAGGAACCATCGGTGAAATTGCCAACGCTTTTCTGGGTGAGTTTTTCTTTTGTCATCTTTTGTTGCTTTTTTTGTCACTTTTTGTTGTTTAGCTTGTGTGAGTGTTGTTTCACTTGTTTTTCTTCATGGTTGTGGGTGTTTTAACTTGTATAAGTTTTGTTTCAAGTTATATATTGTCTTTCCTAAGTGTCGCATTAGTTTTCTTGTTTTTGCACCAATGGTCATCGTTGCGACGAATCTCCTCACTTACTTCATTTTCCTTCTATTTGATCAATTGTTGCACTTGATTCACATGAATTTATCTACACTTAGTCATATATGCACTTAGCTTCACACTATCTATCAGATCTTCTTCTTTTTCACACTTCCCTTGGGCAGATCTGGGTTTCCCTTGGCCAATTTTCACTTTGCACAGCTGGCACTGCGCAATATGGAGGCTCAAGCCACAAGCTTGGCCTATAGAATTGCATAGTGCACAGTTCAAGTTGGCTCCAACTATGCATTACGGAGTTCCAGGAGTCAGCCCTTAGCCTGGCCACTGAGACTGTGCAATGTGCATTCTCTCCCAGGCCTCTGCTTAGGATGAATTGTGCATTGCGTAGTTTCAACCATCAATATTTCATCTTGGTTGCTGGGACTACGTAATTCCCACAGGCATCCAATCCCCCCTATCAGAAAAAATTGTGCAATTCTTCCCACCTAGTGCCCGGTTTGTTGCTTGAACTTTCCTTGTGAGTTGTTTTTCTTTAGGCTGCCATTAGCTTGCCATGAGTGTCCTTTTTGTCCCATAGGTACAACAATTGTTGAGCACCTCTCCAGTAGTCAATGTTACCATGGCATCTAAGAGAGCTGCATCAAATGAAACAACTACGAGTAGTATTGGGGAAGTAGTTGAGAAAACATTAGTTGATTTTCCAGTATATACATATAATCAGTTGTTTATAGAGAAGGGATCATCACTAACATGAAAACAAATTAAAAACACCTTTTCAAATGACTTTGAGGTAGATTTAGAGGACCGATATGTTTATCTCATCATCCGGAAGTTAAGGCTATTCAAGGTTTCCTACATGTATCCCAGCTTCCCGTGTGCGGATACCATCAGCTGGATTGTCTCACATATGGATGAACAGACTATGACATTGAGCAGTGCTAGCGATCATAAGCTTTTCACCTTCAGGGTAGAAGAATTTCAATAGATGTATCATTTTCCTGAGCTAGTAAAGTGCATGGACTCACTCTTCTATGCCATCCATAGCTATGTGAACATAGGAGACATTGTCATATGCTAGGTGAAAGAGCCATCAAAGTTTCTATAGACACCCACCCATGTGTACAAGACAAAGTCCCTCTAGAAATCTTACCATATTTTGGTTATATTTTCTTACAGAATCCATGGTCAAGAGAGAACTGAAACCTTTCCTAAAGGGTGGGAAATCTTATTGGATCAGTTGGTGAATGATGGGAGGTCGTTCAACTGGTTGGATTTATTGGCTTAACAACTGAAGGCCCATGTAGCACAGACTCAAAATCTTCCCAAGGGTGAGCGAGTGAGATTCTATATGTTTGCATACTTACTGGATGCAATCTGTGCACAACAACAGTTCCTTGGCATGAACTGGACATGGACACCACGAGGGACCACCATGAAAATCTATTGCAAGTTACTTTTAGAATGCATTTATCGAGGAGTAATGGCACAATTAACTTACCACTTTATCATTCGTTGTACAAGCTTATCTTTGAACAAGATCCACCTTGCATTTCCTGAGAAGCAATGGATCCAATAGTAGATATTGCAAATTGGTATGCCTCACTAGGTGGCACCTTCACTAGAGTGTTTAGCGGAAAGAAGCCTTCGCATGTCTTACTGAGGTATGCCACTGACAAACTGATCATGCAAGAAGTATCATACTATCTCTTACAGGGTTCTCACTAGCACTACACAGGAAGAATAACACATCGTGGCCCACTCCAACTTTACATATCATATTACATGAGATAAACAACTCGAAAGTTGCAGATGTCGAAGCTAAGGAGATAGTGAAATTTGAATTCAACACTAAGGACTTTAATATGTATGATCCCTGCAGTATTTAAAAGGACCACTGTATGAGGAAATTACAATGGATCTGTTGTAGGTTGTATCTCTTCATTTTGCTGGATAGTGTAAAATGAAGGATTGGTTGTTTCTTCGTGGATGTATTTCAAATTGGGTGAACCATGTATATCTGTGTCTCTCTTGTTTTATGCATTTTTTGTTTTCTTGTTTTTTTGTTTTGTATTTTTTTTGTCTTTTTTTGTTTTTTGTTTTTTGTTTTTATTTTTTGTTTTTTGTTTTTTGTTTTTTGTTTTTTTGTTTTTTTTTTTTGTTTTTTGTTTTTTGTTTTTTTGTTTTTTGATTTTATTATTTCTGCAATATTTTATGTGTACCATTGCTTTGTAATATATAATTTTCTAACACTCAATAGATTGAGCAACTGATCGAAGTGATAGACATGGAGTTTGAATAGGAAATACATAATGATGATGTTGATATGATGTCGCGAGCACCACAGGTCATCCCTTAGTCTCCACCATCTCCAGTAGTAGATCTAGCCCCAAGTGAGCAAGGAGATGTTGTTCTCCTTGATGATGATCCGTTCATGTATGTGTACAATCTATCATTCAATGAGTTCCAAACGAGGATTGTACAAGCATGGAGGAAGCACTTTTCGGATGATCATGCATCACCTGCATTCCTAAGAGAAAGGCTGATAGTGTTGGACACAACAAAGCATCCAAATGCCATTGTTAAAGACAGTTTGGCCTATGCAGGAGCAACGAGATCAAATGTTCAATATTTAATGGCTAAGAATGAGAAACTAGCACAGAACTTGCAGGCTGCTAGGAAATAGGTAGAACAACTCTGAGCAGCAGTGCATAATGCAGTTTCCACATTGGGGAAGATGAGAGCAATGATACTTGTTTTAGTATCAACGCTTGGAGAAAACATGTGGAAGCTCTATAATGGATTTTTCACTGTACAGAAAGTGGCTGTCCATTTTCATTGCTTACAATAGAAGAGAAAATATTTTGTTAACAATCTAAAAAACATATAGGTGTTGGGTGCAGGAATTGCGCTTAAGCAAAATCCTCAACACTTAATTGTCAACACGGGGGTTTCGTAAACTTAGAGATGAAGCATAGGAAATGCCAGAAGTGGTATGAAATTTTCCTATTCCTAATCCCACTTCTTAAAGGAAATGCTTGAGAATCAGACAGAAAACAATCTTAAAGGAAATTGACACTAAGGCAACTCTAGCGCTAGAATGTAAAAGAACAATTTGTAAGTAAATCAAGTAAAGGAGTTTTCACACAACTGAAACAATCTTAAATGCTGGAATGAAATGCTATGTTCATCTTCAGATAGATAGCTAACATCCTGACAAGTGGGCCCTTGCAGAGATCTGTTTTCCTCTTGATCTTCCTTCCACACAAACAACCTGTTCTTGCATTGTTGCAATCTACTTGCACTGGTGCAAGTATAGTGTCTCTATGTAAAAGTATATTTTACCTCCCTTACTGAATATTTATGTCTTTGTGAAGGTGATCTAAGCCTCGGGGCTTAGATCACTCTGTTTCTGTGATAGGAGACCAGCTCTTGCACCGATGCAAAGTTTCCTTCACCAAGTTTCCAATTACTTTCAAAAAGACTAAAGATGTGCTGACAAAGAATTGCAATTGCAAATGAAATCCTGAAATAAATTGTCTATGGAAAGGAAATGATTTAAATCTTGCAGAGGAAGTATACTTCATGAAATGAAAGAAACTCAAAGTAATCAAAGCAGTAGTATGAGTGGTCTGCACGTGTTAACTAACTTTCGAATTCCACTCAAAGAGTTTTTGTTCCTTAGTCATAAAAACATAAAATGCAAGTATAACGTGTCTGTGATAAATACATGCAATTATTCTCAGGTCCTTTAGAAATATGCCTTTAATGCTGAAGACAATTACTGAAGTTAACATCTCATTTTCTTGAAAAATAACTGGAAATGATATGCAGGAAAGAAATTCAATGTTTTCTATAAAATAAATAATTGAACCGAAGTGCAGGAAGTCGCATGCACTAGTACAGGAAAAGGGCTTCTTGCACGATCCAAGCAAGAGCGAATTGAGATAAGGATTGCGAGTAAAGAAATGTGAGAAAGGAATTCCAGAAAAGAAATAAATTCAACTAACTCCCAAGCCACAGATCTGTTTCACACTTTAACTACCAAATAGATTCAAATCAGAATTTTAGAAATAAATATCAGAACTACTCACACCATGCAACTGCAAAAGGAAATATTCACACTTCTTTCTAAATACCAGAAGCACAAGGGGTAAATGAGCTGGGTTGGTTGGGCCCTAGCCAAGCAGCTTGTTTCCCGTCTAAGAAACGAAAAGGTTCAACACTGAAATATGCATCAAAGATAAATTAAACATAGTGTATGAAAATCATGGTGGATTCCTTGTATTACTTGATCAACAAATGTGTATAGCAATGCAAATCTAGCCCAAAGCCAAGGGTGATACCCAAATTACATAAAAATGAAATTATAGTCAATGGATTGCTAGCTAGTTCTACCTATGATCTATATTTTATACATCCTTTCAGCCTTAGCCATATTCCACTAATTATAGACATTTTCTTATTCAGGCCTTTCGGTCGAACAAACTAACAATCGAAATTACAAAATTATCCAACAGTTATAAAGGAACGTGTGTCTCACTTGGCCATAGACCATCTTTGGAAAACATCCTTGATTGTGCACCACTGATATCCTTATTCAGTTCATCAGCAACTAAACTCGGAGTCAAGGATCAAATCCATCTGTGTGGAAATATTTATCTCATGGAAATCTCGGAGAGTCCTCGTGGTGGTGTAGGAATCTGCCTACATTGATTATTAGGTCCCTATACTACTAGTGTAACCCATTATTGTTATTAGTACAACCCCCTTATTATATTGTTGTGCCCATGTA
>APFE030620348.1:104637-178512 GCA_000404065.3 Pinus taeda | reverse complement strand
TTTACCTTTTTATGCGGGGTGAGACCTCCCTTTTATGGTTGAAGGTTTCCCTCTTTAAAACAATAGGATCACTTCCTCTAGCAGAAGACTCCAGCTTCTTGCCAGTTTTGGAAGAGTTCCGAGAACTTCACTAAGCGTTCCAGTGTTGGTGGCCATCCTTAACCCACCGCTCTTTATACCAACATTTCAGAGAGCACATTCAGCCTAGTGCTGCCATGCATTTTTGCACATTCTTTATTTCATCTCTCTTCTTGGACTCATACATAACCCTTTGGATTAAGGGGGGCAATGTTGGACACCTAATCCTAAATGGGTTAGTGTGGAAGCTAAATTGACAAAGCAGTCCAAGAGACCTTGGGATGTGAATCCCAACGGTCACATAATGTACTATAAATGTATATCAAATTGTTAATAAAATTGTATTGCATGTTTTATCTTTCACTCTCTTGTTGTCCATGTGTGTTTAACAAATAGAGATTTCAATCCCTTGCCCCAAGGATGTTTCCTTGACACACTACGAAGGTTTTACCACATAACTCCTCTGTTATTACTTGTGTGTTTGCATTCAGTTTTCCTGTGAGTTATATGCCTTTCTTGGTTAATTTATCACTATAAATGCCTTCTTTCTTTCTTGATCAATAACTCATTCACCTTTTAAAACTACGTATGGAATTATAAGATTGAAAACATTACCCAAAAAATCTAAACCAAAAGTCAGTTTTCAATGGCTTTGAAATTGTTTTATGTGTTGTGCAGATATCTAGATCATAAATTTCTAGATCAAATTTTTCTATTACATATTCATAAATCAAAATATTCCATCTATGACTGCAAAATTGATCTGAAATAGTTGCAATGTGATCACACTAGGAGTTGATACCAATCAAATCAAAATGAGTTCCACAACTATGTCTTTTGATTTTGTGATTATATTTGCCCATTTATTAGACTTGTGCCACTTTTTATGCAATTTAGAGTGAAGATAAAACATGTCTGAGTTGATGAATCTGATGGCTTCCAAGTATTACAAAGCAAGGGAGTTCCTGGATTCCATGATACTTAAGGCGACGAAACAGAAAATCAGTGAGTGCACCAATTGGTGGCTATCTATCATCTCGATTTTCTCGTTGATGTTCCTTCCCTGGTATCAATTGGATGAGTACGCATTTAAGACTAAATCATCAATCAATAAAATATCGACACCTTTCCTTACAATGCATCATAACCAAAGTTAGATATCAATTTTTTCAATGATATCAAATGTAGTTTAGAACTCCATTTGATTTTTAACTTGGGGAAGATATTTTTAAACATGAACAATTAAAACATAAACTAATTGTTCATGTTTTAAAATATCTTCCCAAAGTTAAAAAGTAAATGGAGTTCTAAATTGCATTCGATATCATTGAAAAAATTGATATCTGGCTCTGATTATGAAGAGGTGAGGTATTTTGTTCTTATTTGTATTTCGATGTATACATTAATTTATGGAGAGGCAAGATAATATAATTATTTGGTTATCGATCGACATTACTTAGTATAATTAGAAAAGATAAAGGAGTTGGTATTATTAAGAAAGATGAAGAAATAACGATTAATTCAATATAAAGTTTTTAGTTTATAGGGTTGTATGATCCTTAAACTATAGGTTTATGGGTGTCTTAGCTTCAACATAGATGTTAGTTGTATGCATTAAAACAGTATGGTTTTATATTTATAAATTAAAACTTATGTTTTTTTATTAATACAATTTATAATGGTTATATAATATATTTATATATATAAAAAATAATGATTACTTATTTTTAATCAAAAAAAGTTATAATTTTTTCATTTAAATTTAATTTTTAAAAATCATAATTATTAAATTTCTTTTTCCAAAAATATTAAATATAATGCCAAAAAAATAAATAATTAATATTCTTCAATTTTGTTATGACATCAATCCTATATTCGAACTCAAACAATATTCAAATACAAAGTGTAATAGCATGATTATTTGACTCTTTATCTATATTACTTAATATAAAGTTAGAAAGATGAAAGGAGTTAATTTAATGAAAGAGTTTTAGCATGTAAAGCTTGTCTTATCTTTAAATGGTTGGTTTTTCTAAGCAAATGCGAAAATAATAAAGAGAAAAATTTACAATTTCATTACCTTAACTATATATTTGTATTCAAATATGTATTCAAACAATACTTAAAAGAAAGAAACACTTTTGTTACTCAACTGAGAAGTTGTCTAATTTAATGGAGCTATCCCATTCATATCCATGCAATAACAAGAGCAATACCATTATTTTTTCATAGTGTTCCCAAGCACAAACCAATGCAATGTGTTTTCATTGACAATATGTTGATTACTAAAGGTAAAAAACCATCTACATAGTATTCAATATTGAGAGTGAATCTGAAATTTAAAAGGCTTATAAATGGTTGAAACAATACAAATAGATGATGTCATATGGAACTTAGAAAGATATCTTAATTCATGAAAGAGATTGAAGCATGTGGGTTCAAATTTAGTCATCTTTTTAGATCTATTATTCCATAAATTATGAAGGATATATACTTCTTATTTTCTCTATTAAAATTCTTAATCTACCTTACTACTTTGCTACTAAAGGTTTTCTACCTCTCCATGTTTTTTCTTTGATGTTGTCGGCCAAACCATATTTAACCAAATGATATTCTTCCTCTCACTTACAAAGTCAGATATGTTTTCCATAAGTAGCTATTGAACATTGTTTCCCAAGCAGTCATGTTGGTATACATAAGGCCACATAAAATATAATAATATGTATGTTGCAATAGAAAATTTAGAAGTAGAGAAATAACAAATCATGATAACAAAAAAGCGTTAGAAGGAGACACATATTTACTTAGAGCTTACCAAATAAACCTACACAACTCTCTATCTACATAGATATATATCTATCTAGCTAGTGAGCAGGTAGCTTATATGATCCTGAACATTGTGCTCGAACCATTAGCTACCACGTTCACTCTTCCCATGTGAATTTCACATGGGTTGTGAGCCCTACATTCTTGAAAAGTGGGGAATATTCCTGTAGATTGAATGGTAAAGGCCCTGTTTACAAACCCTAACCTTACCATTTTTCAAGTATATATTTCCTTCATTCATCCCACTTAGTGCATTGTTTTGTCCGCCGAAATCCATGGTGAGTAATGTTAAAGGGTCAGAAGCTGGAATTCGTCGGATACCGTGGCAACAACTCCACTTCTACTGCAATGTACTCTTCCTATAGAAATGCTATGTTTGATTCTCAATTTCTCTGTGGTGTTTATTATTTTTTCTTTCCTCTCTCATTAATTTAGTTGATTATTCATATGGTTAGCATTTCCTAATTTCATCGACCATTTCCTAATGCTCAGGTTCTAAAATTGACTATGGGTTCTTTTTCGTTGCTTATTTCTTTTTTCAAAATTGTTACTTTGAAGTGTCGTTAACAGAAGGAATATTATGTGTGTGCACCTTGTTCATCCACCTGGAAACACAACATCGCTTCAGCAACTAGGGTACCCCAAAGTCATTGCTTTGTTCCCAAGTAAAATTTGAATTCTTTGTTTAAAGTTATTATCTCAATGATAAGTTTAGGGCTCTAGTGTAGTGTCTTTAGTGAAATGATTATCATGGCTCACGTTAGTTTCTAGTGCTTTCATTTCGCTCATATGGGTTGCGTTCTTGGTCACCTGGACCTGTGTTTTTAGCCTTGTGTTGGTGGGTTACTTTTTTTATGTGTGTTTTTAGGAACTTTTTATTGAGCAACAGTCTCAGTTTCACTAATGTATGGGTTTTCACAAGAACAAGGAATAACATAAACACTTTTCATATCCCTGGGGTCCACTGGGTATTTTACAGATTTTAAGGAATTTTGAATTGAAATTGGCCTCTCTATAAATCAGAGGATTAATGAGTGTGCAATGGACATCAAGTATGCAAGGTAACATGTGGAAAAGACGGAGCATCATAGGCCCATGTTATTGCGAGGATTGCTCACTTTCATCATTGTAAGCTTAGGGAGGCCATTGAATTGAAAGGATGCCAAGTAATCTAAACAGGGATGATGGCTTGGAAAATTTGCAGTTTTTGGATCCCTACCCTTTCGTCTTTTCTTTTTTCCTTTCTTAATTCACGTGGTTCTGTCGATTTATTTGTTTTTCTTTGTATTTTTTTTACCCTGATTCATTAAAAAAATATAGATTTTGATATCCTCTAATTTCTCCCCTTAGTGTTATTGATTCCTCTTTGGTCCCTTTTCCTTTTGTTAGTCTATTTTGTCCCTTCATTTGATTTCCCTTTTTATTTTATTTTTTTGTTATTTAACTTAATTTATTTTTATTCCTATTTTCAACCTTTTGAATTTGGTAAATTTTTAATATTTTTTTAGGATTTCTTATTTATTAATTTTTGTAACTAAAATAATTATGTCACATTATTTATAATTAATTTTACAATTCTTCTTATATTTGATAAAGTATCCTAGGATTCATATTGAGGTTTGCGTAAAAATCTCATCATTATTTCAAGATTATCTTAATAAAATATATAATATTTATAGTTATTTATTTAAATTATAAAATTAAAAATTAATTTTTTCCTAATTCTTAGTCGAGTCAAAAGCAAGCTCTTATTTTATTATTTTTAATTATTAAGTAAATAATCAATTCTCCTAATTACGAAGTCAAAAGTAGTTGTTTCATTTTAGCCCTTGGAATGATTTATCTCTCTATTAAACCCTTTGCTATAATTTTATTCTTCATCTCAAAGGAATCTTGATGTGATTGTCACCTAAAAGGATTTATTAGAAACTAGATATAGATCACAAAGACCAAATTCGATCATATTTATTTTGTCATTTATTTAATTTATCGCAATTAATTTATTTATAATAATATTAACAATATTTGTATTAATTACCCTATATGCGGGTGACTAATTGGAATTTAATGGAGATTAGACATGAGGACGGAAGACGACCGAGACACATGGCCACCCGCGTCCCCATCTATGCCAATTTATGGAGAGCCACTGATAACCTGCAGAACCTTTCCATCCATGGTGTTTTAGGAACTACCCAATGACCCGTTTCACTATGGAGCTCATGAGAGTTCGTTCTAATATAGGCTATATTAATTTATTTATTTTGAGTTAGTTAAAACAGAGAGATGCTTTTGATCTTATAGGGTGGGGTTGAGGACCTACTTATAATATCTTAATTTTATTTTAGGTGCTAAATCTTTCTGACACCACATTTTTTCTTTGAAATTAGAAGTAACAATATTTTTAATGTTATTAATGTTTTTCAATGCAACATTCTCGTCGATCTCCCAATGGTTTAATCATACCCTAGTGTCTTTATACCAACCCCGTTTGAGCCTTAGGTGGTTTTGGTTGGAATTTAAAACTAGCTTAGGAAGTCTATGGTCTCCTATGTTATTGAGCGTGTGCTTGTACAACAAAAGCCTAGTCATACCTAGGCTCTCGATAGGGAAAATACCCACTTCTATATGGAGAATAAGATAGGGTGTATTGCTTTTAATTTTGAGATTATATGTTATAAAACACTTATGGATTTGCTCAATCTTTCTCTAGGATTCTCTAGAGATGCTGCAACCCCAAACCTCACATCCATATAAGATAACAAGAGTGACTAAAGTTTCAAAGAGGAACTTCACTCTATCCCACATTACGAGGTTAGTTGTTTTACAATTATTTTCAAGACCAAAATAAGGTTTCCACCCCCCATTAATCCTTTTCTCAATTCTATAGTTCTAGTTGAGTTTGTGCTGAATATCAATTCTTAGGTACTTGTAAGAAGACAATACCTCCAAGTTACTATTGTCATACATAAAATTAGCATAAGTGTCTTTCTTGGATTTGATAATCATAACTTTTGTTTTGTCAATGTTAACAATCATACCCATGGTAGAGAAGAAATCCTTAAGAAGTCTAAGTTTCTTATCAAGATCAAATGGGCACCTTGCGAGAAGAAGAATATCGTCAGCATAGAATAGAAGGATGATGACTATCCTAGCTAAGATCGTGCCAACACAACCTGCTTCCTCTAAACAACCTTCTAGTTTGTCGATGTAAATGCCAAATAGGGAAGGGGAGAGGGGACGACCTTGTTTAACTCTGATATGACACTTAATATCTTTCGACCATCCCTCATTTCTCTATAACTTGGGAATTATATTCTCGTATAACCTTATAGCGGCAACACTCAACTCGAAAGGAACCTTTATCTCTTCTAATCTATTCCATAGGTTGTTTCTAGGAACTGTATCGAAATCCTTTCTAAAATCCACAAAGCAACAAAAGAGATTGGATTTATCATTGCAGCATTCCTCCACAATGATCCTAAGCGTAACGAGGTGGTCCATTGTTGAGTGCTTCCTTCAAAAACCCGCTTGGTCTTTACCTCACTTACCTTCACTTTCAAGCCATATGATCAACTTATTTTCCAGCATAATACCATATAACATCGCTAAGAGAGGGTTGATCATAATTTTCCGACAATTGGAGGGGTTATTTGTATCCCCACTTTTAAAAATAGGGATAATGAGGCTCTGAGTCCATGGTTTAGGGAACCCTTGCTGGACCACTTGATTGAAACGTTTGTGGGTGTGGGTGATGAATACATGACCTCTAATTTTTAAGATTTCTGCCTAGTAACCTTCAATATCCTTAGCTTTCCCATTTTCCAGGCGTTTAACCCCAAAATCAATGTCTTCTAATCAGAAAACTTCTTTCGTTGTGAGCAGGGTTTCAAAGTTATCCATGACATTTGGATATTCATAAAGCCTTTTAAGATGGGAATTCGAGTCGTATAAAGCAATTTTACTATTATATTTAGTTTTCCTAGTTAGAACCTACCTCTATAATTTCTTAGGAGCTACCTTAGAGAGGTGTAAGAGATTCTCTTTTCTTTTACGAATACACTACCATTTTTCATTTTTAGTTAGAACTTTGTATATTTTTATCTTGCCAATTTTAAGAGATTCATCAACAGCATCCTTAATTTCTCTCCTCACACTTTTACAATCTTTGTCATACCATGGGTTGGTTTTTCTATTTCTTTTATTACTTGAAAATTCATTTGAGAACTTGTTAATATAATATGAGAAGGTTGTAGTAAAATTATAACAGAGGTATTCTATGTTGTCTATACTAGATAAAGGAAGCAAATTAGTTTTTAATTCATTTAGAAAGAGATCATTTCTATTTCTATCAAAGATTAACCTCTTTTGGCTATAAGGATTATCTTCTATGGGATGTCTATGCATGACAAAATTGAGAGTTATAAGTAGGCCTATGATCAGAGTCAGACTCATGGTCGTTTAAGATGTCAAAAATTATTATTTCATCGTATAAAGGGAGATCAGAAATAACATAGTCTACCACGCTACTACCAAGCCCATGGTGTAGGTCATCTGGCTAGAATTGGGCCACTTTTTAGATCATTGCAAATTATGAGATCCCAAACAAATTCTCCCTGATTTCTTCAGAGCTCCTTTTGTACCTGCTAGCCAGAGTAAGGTCTTTGTCTAACCAAAGAGGACTAGGGTTGGAATGATTGCTTAGAAGAATAGCTTGGTTGGATGAAGTTCGAGCATTAAAGTCACCCATTAAAAGGATATTACCTTCATTCCTTAGGCTAGAAATATCATTATCTAAACCATTGTAAGGACTATTTTTATCTATATTCGCTTTCTTATAAAACTTAGAATTGATGGGAGAAAATAACAGATTTCTATGTAGGTCTTTTTATCATTAACGAAAGTAATCCCTATCCAGCTATATTGGTTGTAAGGGTAATTTTTATAAATCCTAGCATGGGGGGAGATGTTCTTCTTAATTTAACAAGTTATACCACCAATGCCTCTACGGGAGGATCGCTTATTCCATGTAGACCATAGTGCAAAGCGATCTATGTTAGGGACCCTAGATTCTTCGTGCTCCGAAGTTTCAACAAGTAATATAATATCAACATCATTCAAGATCCAACTTAGCTTGGGACCTTTGTTCCATGGAAAGCCCTAACAATTCCAAGAAAGAATCTGGAGCATGTTGAATTGCTATCTATTACTATCTTTTTAGTTTCTATCTCGAATAACAACTTTCCTATTTCTAATTATTGCCCATTTTCCTTCCTTTCTAGCTTCTTTTACCTTTTCAACCTCCTTTCTTAATTCTTCTTAATCTTCTAGAATGAGATATTCATTTATAAATATTTGCATTCCTTTTAGACTTGACATTTTACTAAGTATGCCATAATTATGGTCATTAGAGCTCACCTTTATTCGGATCAACCTTCCTTTATTCTCAGTTAATTTCCCCAACCTTGTTGCCTCTCAGAGACACGTTGTTTCAATTTGTAATCTATTATGTAATTCTGTCTCGGCTATGGCTAAAGTATCCTCATCTACCTCCTCTTTCAAATCGAATATTATAAGGTTCAAGGCCCTTTTGTCACGCTCATGGTCTAATTCTATCAATTTTTTCATTTCATCTTTAATTGGTTTAATATCTAATTTACATGCCACACTATTTAGGGTGAGGTGGCTACTAATTTTTTCTTCTAGTTCTTTAATCATGAACTTCATTTTAAGACTCTATAAAGTATCAACATCTCCTTGCTGGGATGTTTGGTTTGTATCTTGGTTTTGCTTTTCTATAACCTGCAACCTAGTCTCCTTTGCCTCCATTTTCTTCTCCAATAGTTCTATTTCATTTTCTATTTGTTTTTGGATCTTGTCTTCAAGAGATGCGATTTTTGTTCCAGCATGGCTTCTAACTCTGTTTGTAGCTTGATTTCTCTTTCTTCTCTATGTTCCTCTAAAGAATCTATATACTCATAAAGGCTTTGTAAAGTAACTATGCTAGGTATACCTTTGGTAAACTTTGGTAGTTGTGGTGAATTATTCATACTTGAAAATATATGAGCAGATATGTATTAGAAAAAGTTAAGGAATGTGTGCACCTGATATCAGCAAACCAGACCGCACGTGCCCTGACGAACTGCAACCCGTAGGCCATATTGGATCTGGAAAGATGAAAGTCTGAGATCATAAATATTGGAAAAGTATTTGGAAAAATCACACTGCAGACCCAATTCACAAACCCGACACAAGAATTTTTATAAAACCAATTTTTGAACCACAGTTCTGAATAAACCAGGTTTTGTAATTCTTCGTATGATTTCACCCTAAACCATAAACCCTTTGGTTGTTTTCATTCCACTTTCGTTAATTGGACTTCACTGCACAAGACGACTTGAGCAAGATATGATACTCGTGGTAGTTGTGCAGTGATCCAGGGCAACCACGGGGTTTCCCATTAAACTATCATTACTTTGATTTATATAGCGTTTGCCCAGGATGTGCTGCTCGTTTTGCTAGTGTGATTCAATACTCAAAATAAATTATGTTGTAGAGATTAGGGCTTAGTTCTTCCAACAATTTCATTACTTTTCATAACTACGAATCATATAGGAGGACTTGTTCAGTCACTTGGGCATGTTTAGTTGGATCATTGACTAATACCCCTTTCACAACAAAGTACCCGAACCAATGAATGCTCTTACTTCTGGTCAGATACGATGTCTATTTCATGATCTCGATCTTTCAAAATTTTCAACCTTCACTGACTTCATTCTGCGCAATACAACTTTTATCCTGCTAGGGTTTACATAAACCCAAGTTTCATTTATCCTTCTTTCTAGTCAAGCTTCGACTTTCTCTAGGGTTTATGACATAAATAGATAGCGTCAAATTTTCTTTGTATGATCGCACCCTAAACCCTAAACCCTTTGGTTGTTTTCGTTCTGCTTCCATTAAATGGGTTCCACTGTAGAAGACGACTTGACTAGGATATGATACTCGTGGTAGTTGAGTGATGATTAAGGGCAACCTCGAGACTATTTATCATACTTATTATACAAGCTTAGAAATTACGAAAATGTTGCTTGCTTAAGATAGGTGCTCTCCCGAGAAATGAAATATGTGTTCTGCCAATTCATAAAGAAGTGAAAACAATTCTCTGCTTGGTGAAACAGTAGTAGGGAGGGAGGTCGATTGGTCTATCTATCTATTCATTAAATCGGTAAATTAATTAATTTATTAAATTAATTAATTATTTAGTTGATTAAAAATTAATTAATTCAATTGATTCCTTAATTCATTTATTTAATTAATTAATTAATGTGTAAATTATTATGGTTAAATAAATTAATAATTATAATTAACAATCATTATTTACATATGTATTGATATCCACATTTACCAAGGTAAATAATTGTGCTAATTTACATTTATAAAAAATTAATTACATTCATACAAAAACTAAATTAATAACGTTATTATTAGATTATGACGTATCTTCCTTAAAAAAAAATATCTATAATATTTTTTTTACTATTTATCTTTCAATTCCCAAACATCTTATTTAATTTAAATTTCTAAACAATAACTATATTGTGTAGATCGTCTGTGTTATTTGTAAATTTAGGTTAGGTTCCGTTTAGTATAGTCTGTTATCCGTAATTTAGGTTTTGTATAGTATCGTCTGTCTGATTTGTAAATTTATGATTTATAAATTTACGTTCTATAGGTGTTTTTTCTCCTCTGTCTATCATTTATTTTCCACCAATTAGATTTTTAGCTGTGAACAATGGCCGATGGCAGGCAGTATGACTATTGCCCAACTCCTTCATGGTTAACATCATGATCACGTAGATGATCATGCAGGTACCTAAAAGAGCGTGGTATAATATCGAGCAGCCGTGAATTCAGAGAAGTCCCGTACTTCGGTGGCGGTTTTGATGACTATGGCCTTCGAAGTTTGTCCCGCACCCGAACTTATTAGTGAACACCCCCCACAAGGGGTTAAATTTGACGGGTTCACCCTATCCATCACAACAAAATTTTATGACCGTTTTATTTTTAAAGTGCCTTTCAAATGAATTTAAATATTTATTTTTACAATTTTTTTTTTAACTTCTGGGAATTATATTCATAATTGCTTTCACATTAAAATAGTGAATGTAGGCAACTAAATTAGACAATTAAATTTAATTTATCAGAAATTGAAACACACATACCATGTTTTTCATTTAAGTCACTTCAATGCATATCCAATTAAAGAATAATATGTGTGATATAAGTTTCAAACAAAAAGACATAATGTGCATGCAATATGTAAATGTTTAAAAAAATACATTCAATATCATCATGTACAAAAACTAAATTTTGGAGAGTTTTACCAAACAAAGTAATTGTTAAAATAATTACATGTTAGAGCCATAAGTATTTGTAAATGTATAAAAATTTAAAAAAACAAAAACAAAATACACACTTGGACCTTTTTCTAAAAGATCTTCAAATATTCAACAATGTCATTTGGCATGTCCAGGGTGTTGGTTAGCCGCATTAAGTCCAAAAGTGAAATTTTATAATTATTAATGACCTGCAAATTGTAACAACTTTTATAAACAATGAGTTCACCTACAATCTAGGCATACCACATTCAAAATATTAAGCTCTGATTTTCTTGTTTTTCATATTTCGGACAAATTATTCCATCACTTATAGGTGTTTTTCAGACATGCAAATATGTAGTATAGATGTTCACCTACAATCTAGGCATACCACATTCAGAATATTAAGTTCCAATTTTCTTATTTTTCATATTTCGTACCAATTATTCCATCACTTATGGGTGTTTTTCCGACATGCAAATATGCTAGTATAGATATGGTTTGTATCTGTGAAAAAATCCTATAAAAAACAAATATTATGGCATTTACAACATAATTTTCCAAAAAAAAACATTTTTCTCAAGCAAATAATTACACTTTTCCATCAAAGATTAAACATCTAAGCATAACCTAATAAAATTATATAAACATCCAAATGTATAAGTTTAAATTTTCTCTCTATCATTAATTCAAAAAATCGTATAACAAAATGAAAAATTGTACTTTGATAAAAAAATATTATGTAGTTGAATTCCTTTGATAATTACGGTCAAATAAAGTTCAAGTTGTAAAATGGTTAGACTTCTTTTTCAAATATTAATTCATGTTGGGAAATTTTCAGATAGATGCATTGAAATGTTGTGTGGGAAAATATTTTTTTAAGAAATACTATGCAATCGTGTGGGAAATACATAAAGAAATGTTGTGTGGGAAAATATTTTTTGAAGAAATACTATGCAATCGTGTGGGAAATATATAAAAAAATTATGTGAGAAAAAACGAGAGGAGAACATGAACAGGTAAAATTTCTTGCATTTGATGGCCTCAGGGTGTCCATGAACGAGGCTTCGTTTTTTGAAATGGCCGTCATTCTGTTTTCTAACTCTACATATGCTCTTTTTCAGTTGGATTGCTATTTCCTCTATATTGTTTTTTCCGTAGGGGCTTACTCACTTATCCACTCAATTCCACGTTACTTTGAAGGGTGTTAGTTGATGAGGAATGCACAAATCTATTAAATGAAATAAGTGTTATTTGATGAGGAATGCACAAATCTATTAAATGAAATATGTGTTAGATGCACAAATCTATTAAATGAAATACACAAACGGGGCCTACTATGTAGAATGTAGAGCAAATCCACTAAATATGACTCAACAACCAACTTCCATGAGGATGGAAACCCCAAAAATGCAAAAATCTATTAAATGAAATGGACAAACTCGGCCTACTATCTAGAATGTAGAGGAGAAAATCGACTAAATATGACTTAGCAACTAGCTTTGATAGAGATGGAGAGCCCAAAATCTAGCCTCTGTGACCCAGAATCCGTTTCTACGAGGGAGCCGAGCTGAGTAGTGTAGGGAACTGTGTAGCTCCTTGGTTTTTGCCAAGGTTTGAATCCAAGGAAGTCCCAATGCCTCTATTGGTGATCTGATCTTGAAGCTAGTTGAAAAAATCTTAATGAGGATTATGTCAATGGGAAACAAGAATAAATTTATGTATTTCAAATTAGCTTCTTCAATATCTAATTCAACTCTATGTCAATGAGAAACGAGAATAAATTTATGTATTTTAAATTAGTTTCTTCAATATCTAATTCAGCTCTTTTCTTGAGCCTCTAAAGCAACCCATGCCTTGCCCTACCCTACCTAGTACAATAACCAAACAAATTCAACACAGAATTATCATTATAATTATAATTATGAGGAGATCCATACTCACAGAACAAAGATTTCCTAAATCTAAACCATCTTTGTATGGTAATTAACTGTAAATGCGAGCCTTGATTTGTCTCTGAGCAATTTTGTGTTTTAAATGACTATAGTGTAGAAGTAGCAATTAACTATAAGATCAAGAAACACGAAGTATATTCATCACTTTCATTACCCTAGTTCGTCCTTCCTAAGTTCCACCAACCTAGACATCGTTGAAGTCATCTTGTCCTTGTCTTCTCTGTGAAGAAATTCAATCTACCCTCATTCCTCTACGTTAAAGCCATTATGATAATGAAGACCCACCATTTCCAACAAAATCTAAATGCAGATTCTATGTGGGAAAAAGATAAATATTTGATATACAAAATATATATATATTTAAAACGGGTAAATTTTTTATACACCCGTGATCATGACATTTTGAAAAATTATCAGCAAGTCAACAATTACGTGTTTATTTTGAAATAACCCGTATTTGACGGCTAAAAAAGGTAAAACGTGCATATCCCGCGTCAATTTTAAAGCCTGCCAGCCAGCACCGTACCGGGAGACAAATTTCGCAGATTTATGAATCTGCCTTCTCGCAAGGTGTACAAACTTCAAAGCACGGGCATACGTAGATTCCACGACAGACCAAATTAGTCACTCCACTAATTATTGATAACTACCATACACCCATATTTTTTCGTTGAGGTATTCCACTTTTATCGACCAGACGAGTACGCAAATAGCATTAAACCGACCATCAATGAGATATAGGCATCTTTCTTAAAATATATTTCACTACCAGAGTCAGACGTCATTTGTATTTTAATTTGGGAAAGTTTCTTTAGGTTTTCTAGAAGGTTGAATAATAAGTATTTAGGAATAGGTGAGACATTGTAATTATTTGGCTTACTATCTATATTAATATAGCTTAGTGAGATATGAAAAGAATTAATATAATTAACAAAGATGAGAAGAGTTAATTCAATATAAAAATTTTAATTTATAGAGTTATTTTGATCTTTAAAGGTTGGATTTATGTGTGTATAATTCCGCATCGTCGGTGTTTATTTTTAAAATATAATGCTTTTCTATTTATTATTAGAGTATAATGTTTTTGTAATTTATAGTGTTTATTTTTAAAATATAATGGTTTTCTATTTATTATTAGAGTATAATGGTTTTGTAATTTATAGATTTAGATTATTATAGTTTAAATTAAATGTTTAGTTTATCAATTCGATTTTCGAAAATGTTAAAAAAGATAAATAACAATTAGTTTATCAATTTGATTTTCCAAAATATTAAAAGGATAGTAAGAAATACTTGACAATTTTGTTATGCTAGCATTAATTATATATTTGCATTTAAATATATTTAAATAATTGTTAAATATTAAGCAATTATGTTTTGCTATTTAGCAATTAATTAATTATGCGGAGTTATCTTATTCACATCTAAACAATAACAAGTTCAACAACATTCTATTTTTAGTATTTTCTAGCCTATGCAATACCATTTTTATCACTATTAAAGATGTTAAAAATTACGTAATATGGAGTTACTTCATTCACATCTAAGCAGTTACAACCCCAACAACATTCTATTTTTAGAATTTTCTAGCCCATGCATTGTCATTTTTTATCACTCTAAAAACTAGGTAATGAACCACTCACATGGTATTGAGGGTGAACCTCTACTTTGAAATGCTTATATGGGGTTATATAAAAACACAAAAGGATAATTGTACTTGTAACTTGGAAGGACACTATGTTTCTATAAATTCCCAACACACAAAACTATTCATAATGTCCTACCAAATTTGCTGAAATATTATGTTTTTTGAAGTGATTCATAACTTTCTTACTGTCACCACTTTCACAACTTCCACCCAAACACACAAGCATATATCCAATTTTTTATATGTCGATCATTGTGCATATAGATGCTAATAATATCTGGACAGAGTGGGTCAAAGGGCAGTTTTTTGAAGTGATTCATAACTTTCTTACTGTCACCACTTTCACAACTTCCACCGAAACACACAAGCATATATCCAATTTTTTATATGTCGATCATTGTGCATATAGATGCTAATAATATCTGGACAGAGTGGGTCAAAGGGCGGCTGAAAGAACCTCTACAAAGTTTGCTAATATATATGGTGACACAAGGCACTAATCAACATGTAATTAAGGTGTAGTCTACTTAATAAATGAAATGATGATGTTATTTCTTGTATGAATTTGATAATACAATTTCTCGAAAGATTGTGATTTCTTATTATTTAAAATGTATTTTGTTTTATTTCCTAGATGATTTCAACTCCCTAAAAAACTCTTAGGGAAAATTATATTTCTTATTTGAATTTGATAATAAAATTTCTAGCAAGATTGTGATTTCCTATTATTTAAAATGTATTTTGTTTTATTTCTTAAATGATTTCAACTCCCTAAAAAACTCTTAGGGAAAATGATCTTTCTTATTTGAATTTGATAATAAAATTTCTAGCAAGATTGTGATTTTCTATTATTTAAAATGTATTTTTGAATGTTTAAACAATTCAACTCACTGAAAAACCCTAGGAAACTTATATTCGAGAAATTAAATAACTTAAAGTTATGATTATTAAAAATCTTGATTCTAAACAATATTGACAAAAAAGTGAGTCATTTCATCTATTAATTAGACTAAACATTAACCTAAATTTATGAGTTTATATGGGGTGTAATATGTAACCCAGTGAGCATTCAAACTCATTCCTTAAGCTAGTGATTTGTAAATTAAACAAATTAAACTTACGATTCTTAAAAATCTCAAATTCAAACAAAAATAACAAAATGCACAAAGAAAGAGTCATTTCATCTATTAATTAGAGTAATTGATTGTTGAAGATAATGGAGAATATCCTAGAATAGGTAGACTTGGTTCATGTAACCTCAGGATAGGAATTAGTTTCTATTTCTTATGATGTTGTTCTAACTTCCCTAAATCCATGTTTTCAATTTAATGTGTAATGTGCATGAACAATGTAGAGCATTCTACAGAGCCAAACTCTCTTGGTTCAGACTCTCTTTCGTAGAGCTGACCAGTGGGTTTTATTTTATCAATACAAACATTACTGTTTTTATCATGGTATCAGAGTGTCAGGGCTGAGGAACCTGTACACTGGCTTCAAATTGAGATCATTGTAGTTGTAAGGTGAATAGCTGCGACGATTCTGAAATCGTCATTGGCTTTAAGTGTACCTCTGCGATGAGTGCACTGTAGCTCCTTCGCGCATCTTTTCCATCTTTTTCATCATATAAAAGATGTGTACAGCTGTGACGACGTCACAGAAATGGCAAGCACTTCTACAACAATTGTGTAAGCCAAGAACAAGGTTGTAGCTGTGAGGGGAAGCCAATAACAAGGTTGTAGCTGTCAGAGAAGATGTGAGGGGAAGCCAAGAACAAGGTTGTAGCTAACAATAGAAGGTTGTCTGGAGGCTGAGAAGCAAGCCATGGTGATCTGTGCATGTGCTGCGAGATCAAACAACATTGAAGAACAATGATCTGTCTCGGTCACAGATCTGGGGTAAATTTAACATCTTTTATCTATCGATTTTTTTTTTCTAAATCGCCAAGATGAATAATAATGTATTTGAAGCATGCATGAATGAGCATAACAAGCTTGATGGCTCCAATTATGCAAATTGGAAGTTCAAGATGCAAACTCTGTTAGAAGCGTAGAGTTCTTGGATGATTCTGAACGGGGATAAACCGAGGCCCGCAGGTGGAGCAACATTGGTCCCATATTGGGAGAAACAAGAAAGTAGAGCAAGAACAATGTTAAAGATGCAGTGAAAGATTGCATTATACTGCACATCACAAAAGGTAAGTCAACTAACGACATCTAGGGAATTCTGAAGGAATTGTATGAGATCAAGAATTCAAATCGTCTTCTATTCCTCAAGAGTAAGATCCTATCCATGTAGATGGAGGAGAATGAAACAATTTCTTCATTCGTAGCAAGGATCAAGGATCTAAAAATAAAATTATCAAACATTGATCATACAGTGGATGATACAGATCTTGTAACCATTACAATGAATGGTGTCACTGATGATTATCAAATGTTCATCACTAGGATAAATGCCAGAGAGAAGATCAAGCATTATGAAGAGCTGACAGGTATATTAATGTAGGAAGAAGAGAGGAGATCGACTCTAAAGCCCTAGAGTGCTGATCTTGCATTGGTGGCGAGGAAAAACTTCTACAAAGGGAAAGGAGGTCCACAACAACAAAACAGAGCAAGTTCATAGAATCCACCAAATCTGACCCAAGTTATGCATCCGAAAAAAAACTACTCTGAAACTAAATGTTTTTATTGCAGAGAATTCGGTCATATTGCGAGGGAGTGTAGGAAAAAGAAATATCATGAAGAACAACAAAAGCCGAAAAGACATGCAGGTCATCTCGTGAATGGTGATCAGGTGCAGAATTTAAGATTGTTCATGGCAGATCATGATGAAAATGTTGATGTAGACATCTGGTATGTAGATTCAGGAGTGTCAACACACATGACAGGGAATAAGCACTGGCTGGAGGATTTTAAGGAGATCAACGAAGGTGCATAGATTTACATAGGTGATGATAGAAGTCATCAAATCAAAGGACATGGGAAAGTTTTTGTTATTCTACCTGATGGTAATATCAAACAAATTTATAATGTAATGTATGTGCTTGGCATAACAAAGAACTTGATTTTTGTATCTATGATTACAGATCAAGATTTGAAAGTTGAATTTTTAAAATATAACTGTTGCATTAAGGATCTGCTAGACAACATGAAGACAATTGCTACAGGAATTCGAACAGGAGGTCTATACAAGTTGGATGTGAGACATGCACTAGTTCGAGCATTGACAACAGCAAGATTCACTACAGAAGAGCTTTGGCATCAGAGATTCAGCCACATCAACTACAATGATTTGTTGTTATTATAAAGGAAGGAAATGGTAAGATATATTCCTATGCTTAAACAAGTACATAATGATTGTGATGCCTGTACTTTAGGAAAAATGCATAGAGAAGAATTCCATGTTAGAGTAGAAAAGAAACAGAGGGATATATTGGAGTTAGTGGACGCAGACCTGTGTGGTCCCATGCAGACAAAATCATTAGGAGGTGCACTGTATTTCCTACTATTTATTGATGACTATACAAAGTTTTCTTGGGTGTATTTCTTAAGTAAGAAGGGCCATACATTCGAATAATTTAATTAGTTTAAAAATATGATTGAAAGAAAATAGGGAAATAGATAAAAATTCTCCGTTCTAATCAAGGGGGGGAATACATGAAAGATGAGCTTATCAGATATTGTAAAGATCGTGGAATTTTGCAACAGTTCACAGTACCCCATACTCCACAGCAAAATGGAGTAACAGAAAGAAATAACATAACTTTGGTGGAATGTGCTAGAAGTATGTTGAAAGGTAAGAATCTGTCAAATGGTTTTTGGGTTGAAGTAGTGAATACTGCAGTTTATTTGAAAAATAGGAGTCCTACAAAAATTCTTGAGTCTAAAACTCCTTTTGAAGCATTATATGGATATAATCCTGCAGTAAAACACTTAAGAATATTTGGATGTAAAGCATTTTCCCATATACCAAAGGAAGATAGAAGAAAATTAGACTCAAAAACCATCAAATGTACTTCTATAGGGTATTTTTCGTCATATAAAGTATACAAATTATTTAATCCTTCTACTCACAAGATCTTTGTTAGTAGAGATGCTAAATTCCATGAGCAGGATAATGAAGAACCTGATGAGCACTATGATGGATGGGACATTCCGTACTTTGAGGAAGAAGAAGCAGAAAAAAATTAGGGTCAGCAGCAAACGAAGGCAGAGGATGAACAACAACAACAACAACAACATCAACAGCAACAACAGGAAGAAATAAATAATGATCGACGAAGGTTTGAAATCACCACCCCACCACTTAGGAGATCATGTAGGAAAGATCAAATGCCTGCAAGATATAGGGAAAATTCTCTTATAACTGGTATGATGATTGTGGTTGAACCGTCTAGCTATAAAGAAGCAAATGAAAGTAGTGAATGGAAAACAATGATGGAATAGGAATATGATTCAATAATCAGAAATAACACTTGGGAATTGGTTGAACTTCCTAGAGGAAATCAAACCATAGGCTGTAAATGGTTATATAAACCAAAGATTAATGCAGACGGAACCATAGAAAAACTAAAATCTAGGTTCATAGCAAAGGGGTACACAAAAAAAGAAGGGATAGACTATGAGGAAACATTCGCCCCTGTAGCTAAATTGAACACCATCAGAATGTTAATCGCTTTAGCTACTAAGAAACATTGGATGATGCACCAACTAGATGTAAAGTCTACATTTTTGAATGGGGAACTAAAAGAAGAGGTTTATCTAGAGAAAATGGAAGGGTTTGTCGAGAAAGGAAAAGAAAATTTAGTTTGTAGATTGAAGAAAGCACTTTATGGACTAAAACAAGCTCCCTGGTCATGGTATGAGAAAATTGATTCATTTTTTATACAAGCTGGCTACAATAGAATTAAGAATAACCCTAATGTTTACACCATGAAATATGAACAAGGGTGTGTAGTGTTGATTTTATTATATGTAGATGATTTGATAATTACAGGTGATGCTACGTATCTAATTGTTGAAATCAAGCAACAAATGTCACAGATGTTTGAGATGAAGCACCTTAGTGAACTCAGATACTGTTTAGGTCTCGAGATCTTGAGAGATTCAGGTCAAACATTTCTGTCTCAAGAAAAGTATGTCAAAGGCATGTTAGAAAAGTTTAGAATGGATCAATGTAAGCCTGCATTGGTATCAATGTAGTAGAACATCAAATCACAATGTGAGGATGGCTCAAAGGTGGCAGATGCAACACTTTACAGATAGCTGGTTGGGAGTCTGATCTACCTAACCACCACTATACCTAATTTGGCTTATGCAGGCAGTGTGCTAAGCCAATTTATGTCTAAACCACTTGAAAACCATTGGATTGCAGTGAAGAATGTTTTGAGGTATCTACAAGGTACTATAGATTACAGTATTATTTACACCAACTCTTCTGATGTTAGATTGGCAGGATATGCAGATTCAGATTGGTAGGAAATGTAGATGATTGTAGATCTATAACAGGTTATACATTTAGTCTTGGATCCGGGGTGATCACATGGAGCAACAAGAAGCAAAACGCAGGCTCCTTGTCTTCAGCTGAAGTAGTGTATCAAGCCATGTGTGCAACAATGTGTGAGGCGGTTTGGTTGTGGAGACTTCTCGAGGATGTTGGGGAAGAACAGACAGTCGCAACAACAATCAGATGCGACAATCAAAGTTCAATCAAGCTAGCCAACAATCTAATGTTTCACAAAAGAACTAAACATATTGATACTCAATTTCGCTTTTTCAAGGAGCAAGTGCAGTGCAAAAAAATTCATCTGGAATATTGTAATATATGTGGTAATGTTGCAGGCATTTTCACTAAGCCTCTTGGAAAAGTTATGTTTCAAATGTTTAGGGAGATGTTAGGCATATATGTGAACCCATTCTCCATAAATGGGGAGTGTTAAAGATAATGGAGGATATCTTACAATAGGTAGAGTTGGTTGACGTAACCTCAAGATAGGAATTAATTTCTATTTCTTAGGATGTTGTTCTAACTTCCCTAAAACCATGTTTTCTATTTAATGTGTAATGTGCATGAACAATGTAGAGCATTTTGCAGAGCCAGACTCTCTTTCATAGAGCTGACCAGTGGGCTTTATTTTATTAATACAAACATTTCCATTTTTATCATTGATGAACACCACCCAACACTTTACCAAAAAATGAACTTGGTGGAATTTATGAATCTACTAGCTTTCAAGGAGTACAAAGCAAGGGAATTCCTAGATTCCATAATAGTTCAAGGCTAGGGCACACCAAATTAGTCACTGCACCAATTGATCACAACCTTTCACCGAGATTTTCTCGTTCATGTTTCTTTCCTTGTATAAATCGCATGAGTATGGATATAGGACTAAACCATCTACATCAATCAGATATCGTCATCTTTCGTTACAATGTATTTGGCAATCTAAGTTCGTTATTACTTTCAATGATTTAGCAAGTGCATTCTAGAATTGCTTTTGTTTCTTAATTTAGACAAGTTTAGAATGGGTGAAGGGGTGAAAGACTGATGATTTGTATTTCATATATTTATTTGCACGAAAAGAGTTAATGTAATTATGAAATATAAGTTTTAATATTTCTTTACATGAAAAGACTTAATATAATTATGAAATATAAGTTTTAGTTTAGAGAATTTGTTTATACCTTATATTTCGAAGGTTTTGTAATTTATAGAGCTGGATTATTATATTTTCAGTGATTAGTTTATAACACTGATCAAACATGATGTTATATTTTATTAAAACCAAAATATTTTTTATTTTTTAAAGTTTTTATTAATGTGTTTAAAAACACATTAAAAACATTTATAAAAATTACAAATTATTTTCTAATATTTTTAGACTTTTTTTTTTTAATTGGCTTGGGAATTTTCGTGTACAATTTTAGTTACTTTCATAAGTATTTTTATCTTCGAATACATATTTTTATCTCCAAAAAATGTAAAGACAGATATTACTAAAAATTTACAATGATAAATTTAACAATCACTTAATATTTAAAATTATGTACTTATTAAATTTTATGTGTTATAAATAAATTATTCAAATATTTAGAACATTTATATTGCAATTTTTATTTATTTTTGTTTTAAAATAAACATTTTAAAGGCTCAAAACAATATACATATATTAAAAAAATATAAGATAAAGTGTCTTAATTTTGGAAATTATGAATCAAATAATATAATTATTATAATAATAATTATAATTATAGTATTGATACTTGATTACAAGATTGAGGAAAGAGACACGAGAGGGAAGAGACACGATGGCTAGTGTTTCTGAACTCTTCTGCGTCATTGTCACACTGCAGATCAGCAATGGGGTGAGATAGCAAGAAGTCCTTGCAAGAAATCGAACGTTGGGTCAACCGAATCGAAAACTCTATCAAGGATTTGGCTTCGTAGCGAGCCATATAGCAAATCCCCTATGATTGATCGATCCCCTATGGCAGATTGATCCCCACACAGGTCATGGGCGTGCTCACCTTACCTGTTTCAGGGGGTTTCTCACTGTGTGCTGCTTGGATCCATTGCAACAGGAAATGATATGGATGATACACCCCAACGTCGACCAGATCAGCTAACAAACAACCATTTCTACCTTGGTTTTGATCATTCCATTGTTCTTAAAGATAAGGAAGAAGCGATCTCGTTGGAAATGGTTGTGCAAATAAGGGCCGAACAAAATGTAGTGTCCCTGCTCCCCATTGGAATAACGAGGGTTTGCGTCATTGGTCGGAAGGCGAGGTTTCTTGCCATGACAGATCCAGACAAAGCCGCCACACCATTCGTTAGGCTGATAAATGGTAGCCTCAGCAATCTGGTTGGGTCTTCAAATAATGTGCTCGGTAAGCCCGATTGAGATCCTAAACGAAGAGGGTAGCTACCAAAACTCGATGGTACCCATAACCATTCAGAGGATAATGCCATCAAGGGGAGACTCAAGGCCATTATTACTAAACTTGCCTTGTATCAAGAGATCTGGATTCCCTTGACAATAGCAGGCACGTGTCCACGAGGCATTACGAATGGGCTTCTAAAAAATGACCACGGTGCGCTTGAACAAGAGATAATAAAGAATAGACAGATACCAAATTTCTGTGGTACACTTGGACATACAGAGAAAGAAAACCCAACAAATCAAGGACTGGACAAGGCCGATCCGCCAAGTACAAAGACAGATCTGATGCAAATTTTTATTAGATCGATAGAAGGCAGACATATCCGCGTACAGATCAGAAAAGAGATGAGCGTACAAGATTTAAAAAAGGAGATCCAGATAAAACTGGGAACCCCAATAACATACCAGAATCTGATATACACAGGATTCAACATGCATGACAATTACTCACTACACGATTATGGAGTCATCAAAGATTCAACCATCATCCTTAATCTGAGACTGCGAGGTGGATGCAAGGGAGCTAGCTCAAAACTTCAGGCTCCTTCCACAATGCTTTGAAAGGAAAGGAACCATTTCAAAACAAATCAGCACCCACATCAGATATACCATGCCCCTACATCATGGAACAGAAGCCAGAATCGCCAACGCTTACAATATCTCTACCAGAGGTAACTGATCTATACACAAATTTAGCCCACAATGCTTTTATATGTAGATTTAATGGTTTTTGGCCAAAATCTAATGCACTACATCAATGAATCTTCTCAACATGGTCACCTAACTATGAAATTTGTCTATGCCCTAAGGGTTTTTTCATAGTTAGATTCAACACAGAACAGGAATGAGATAACATCATCAACCAGGGGCCTTCGTTTTGGGGTAATGTTGGCCTCTTCATCACTCCCTGGTTCCTGAACTTCTATGCCAATACCATGGTAGTTACAACAATGCCAGTATGGGTAAGGCTGCATAACCTCCCATTACATTTTTGGCATCAAAAATCCTTAATATCCATTGGGAAATCCTTGGGGAAGTTCCTTAAAACAGATGATGACAGAGATGTTCGAGGTATTTTCACATATTCCAAAATATTTGTAGAAGTGGACCTGAGTCAAGGATTACTAGATCATATCACATTGAATTTTAATAATTCATTGTGGACACAATCGCTTGACTATGAGAACATAGCATTTAGATGCCACGAATGCTTGCAAACAGGGCACCTCCAATATGCCTATCCACTAGCCAGAAAGGAGCCTAGAGGGAATAGGAAACAACAGAAAAAACCCAAAGGTTGGCAGCATACTGAACTGCTAGAAGAAGAGGAATTGAAGATAGAACCTACAAGCATGCAAATGAGATAGGAAAGCATACAGGAAGAGATTACCTGGGGGCCTAACTTGGGGCAAAATAATTTGAAACAGAAACAAGAATTACAACTGGAAGTAAGTGGCATCAAAAGAACACATGGTTCTAAAGGATTGGAATCTGACAAAGAACAAGCAGTGAATTCAATGGAAAACCGACTTGCCATTATTACTCCCACTCCCAACACTGGAGGTTGGCAAAGAGTGGAGAAGAAGAAGGGAAGGAAAGCATAAGCTAGCTGGATCTTTCTTTTATCTTGTTTTTTGGTACTTTATTGTCTCCTGATTACAGGAACAGTTCTTCTGCACATGCTTTAAGCATCTACAAAATGTAATTTTTTTCATATGAATAAAATTATGATTTTTCTATGGGAAAAAAATTGTAATTATAGTACTACTTACATTTTAAAATAAAAAGTATATTTATTATTAAATTAAAATTTTAAAATATTAATTTATATTTTTGAATATATAGATACTTTTTGCATTAGTGGCAAGTACAAAGTAGCAATGTTGCATATTACACTTGTTAAAATTATTTTCTCAAAATGTCTAAATAAAAGCAAAGAAATAACACATACCATTTTAATTAATTATGTGGAACTATAACAACAACAACAAAATTCCTTTTTCACAACGCAACTGGTGCCATGACATTTTAATGACTCTATGTTGATAAAAACTAAAGGTAAGGATTCAGGAACCAAACGCACGATATTGAGGGTGAATCTCCATTTTCAAATGCTTATGAAACTATAAGAACAAAAAAGAATAATTGTGGGTGTGACTTGTAAGGACATTTTCATTTTTGTGCTTAGTTTTGTATTCCTTATTTCATACGACATGAGCTTAAAGGTCGCACTATTTAAGTGATGCATAAGATTATTTTTTGTCGTCACTAATAATTTCCCTGTGGTTTTTCCACTTAAATACTAGTATCAAAGTCTATGTTATTGTAGATATTGGTGTAAGTTGTTGGTTCCTTCATTTTTTATAGGAAAGATGATGAATAGCAGTCCTAGAAGAAAAATGGCTAAAATGATCAGAACCATGTCACTGAAAGTTTAGTGTGGCTGAGAATAAAACATTGGAACCTACACAACCAGAAATCAAGGAAGCATACCCACGGAAGCAGGAAAATGGGGCCAACTTTAAATGATCAACAACAAAAATGGAAACAACTCCAAGATTTTTTCAAAGTGGACCAAATCAAGGCAGGATGAAGGAACCCCAAAGAATACCAGATCAAGCGAGCAAAGTTATAAAAGAAGGCACAAAGCAATGAATTCAACAATTTTTTCTATATAACGAATCTATGTTCTAGTTTGTTTTGGTTCGCTACTACCGCAGGGTTTTGAGTTTGCGCAGAAGTGTTAGTTTATGTATTGTAATGTTGTATGTAATGTTCTAGTCGAGAGAGTCCCACAGACATGTATGATCCATGATGTAATGGTTGGTTATATTAATAAAATGGAGTTTGAGAATTTTTGTGTTGTTGTGATTTGATGAATGCATAGCCCCATTTAAAAAAATTATGTGTTATATATGTGAAAGATTTTTTTTATTAGTCTGTTATGAATGCATGTTATAGTTATTATCTAGTTGTGTAGATGATAAAATGTTAATGGTGAAAATAATGTTTTGATAATAGTCTATGTCCCTTCATATTTTTTGTGGTTCTGGCCCACCTCGAATGAGACGCTCCTTTGCAAAAGGGAGTGAAAATATTCGTGAAAAGCTAGACTATGGTGGATTTTTTCGTTAGAAACTCATATTGAACCTAGGTCATTAACATTTCAAAATTTGCTACCAACATAAGCTACGTATGTTAAGTAATATGGAGACAACTACAATGAGTGACTTGGAGAAGTTGAACGGGGTCAATTTCACCTTATGGAAGCTATAGATGGAGGATATACTAATTTTTAAGGATCATTATTTTCCGATTGAGGGAGTGAGAAATAAAACCTAGTGGATAATCGGCGAAGCCTAAAAATTGATAGACATAAAGGTCATTGCAACAATCCAATGTACCTAACAATGAATATCTAAGTCAATGTGGCTAGTGGGAAGACTACAAAAGGATTATGGAAAAAGTTTCATAATTTGTATGAGAAAAATGTAGCATCAAACAAAGTTTTCTTAATGAAATAATATTATCTAAAGTTGAAGGAAGGTTCTTTAGTTGCATAACATTTAAATGAATTTAATATAATTACTAGTCACCTTTCCTCTCTAAAACTTGTTTTGGATGATGAAATCCTACTCATGTGCTCCATACTGGAATGCTAGGAGAATTCAACAATAGATATGAGCACATTAGTAATTGTAGGGGCCTTAAAGTTTGGTGATATTAGAAGAAGTTTAATGAATGAGGAGTTGCAACGCAAATCATTTATGGACAAATGAGGAGAAATTATAACCATAACAAACCATGGAAGGAAAATTGAACGTAATAGAAAAGGGACTTCAAGATTAAAATGCATATCAAAATCAGGATCAGGATAATAGAATAAGAATGCTTATATAACTCTGGTAGTAATATTAATTTCATACTAGACTCTGGGGAATCTCACCATGCAACTTCATGAAATAAAATTGTGACATATGAATCCAATGATTATGGTAGAGTACATTTAGGAAATAATCACTTTGTATTAGTAGAGTGGGACGGACTAGTAGATATCGAAGAAAGAATAGAAGGAACAAAGAGAAATCAATAGAAATCAAAATTCATGCACATAAATGAAGGTGATACCACTATTGTAGTTTCAGTAAGTTATGTTTTACTTAATGTCTCACTAGAAGAGGCATGGTTGTATACATCTATAAATAACATTGATTGTGTACATGAATCCAAAGCATTTGACCATGTAACTCCACGCAAAAAGAAATCTTACATATGAAGTTGATGTCGGAATAAGGTATTCCTGATGGGGGGTGAATTACTAATTAAGAAACTATTTTTTATTTTTGTTACTATGTTTACAATCCCTTCTTATGTTCTTTGACTTGTCAGATATTTCATTCAAAAAATAATGAACCAATAATATTTTAGACACATCTTCAAATAAAAATCACATGAGCATCACATATTTGACACCTGCTTTTCACATGGAAACCCAGAGGGAAAAAACCACCATTTTGTTGCTTCTTTATGATAAATATTAAGCTCCCACTCAATTACATATGTTTGTTTGTGAGCACCCACTCACAGGAGGCACTGAACCCCTTTGTCTAGCAAGAACCAAATTTCCAAGAGGCACCAACCTACCTTTGGTTTGCAAGAACCAACTTGCCAAGAGGCACCAACCTCTTTAGTATGTAGGCACCAACCTACCATTGCCACTATTCTACTATTTCATACAATTTTCAAACTAAAGACAGGGGCATACAATTATACAAGTAAAATACCAGTGAATGGTTGTCTGCAAGTTCATGGTGATGTTAGCTACCAATTGCCCCTTATCGGAGCCAATTAGATCGTACCATGTGTCCTTAACGGAGACAACCAAATGCTGCCATGTGTCCTTATCAAGACCAATCATATGCTACCATGTGTCCTGCTAGAGGAAAGATAAAAGGGATCACCCATCTTTTTTTTTGCGATGAAATCTTTTGTTGATTCTCTTTTGGCCTTCCTGGTGGATTTTAAAATTATTGGCACTTTTAACATATCACAACTCTTTAAAGGTTTGCACACAAAGAAGTTCTGGTTCTCTGATTGCCAATATGCTTGATGTGTCGATGCTCCAATATGCAGGACCTCCAATATGTGATCATCGATATTGCTATATTCTGATGTTGCGATGCACTGGTATGCTCGATCTCTGATATGTGATCGCCAATATGGCTGATCTCCGTCGTTGCGATCGCCGATATGTCGATACTATGATGTTGCGATGCACTGGTATGACCAACCTCTAATATGAGAATTTTGATATGGATGATCTCTGGGGTTTCGATCGCCGATATGGTTGGCCTCTGATACTCCGATCTCCGAAATGCCTATATTCCTTCCTATCGAAGGCTTCAAATCCCTGAACTTCAGTAGGCCATAACTTTTGAACCAAGAGTCCATTTTTGGACTTCCACATATCATTGGAAATCTTATTCAGAGAACTTTCCAAAGGGGAGTATCTGATGTAGACTTTGATTCCTTCTACTTCTTAGAAGGTGACTACAAAATTCTCTACCCATTGACTCTTTGGCCAGTTGAACACCAACTACCATGATGATAATTTTATGGCTTCTTCATTAAGCTTGCAGTCACCATGGAGTTCCATCTAAACACCCAATCATCATGATGACCCTTGTTTGACATCAATTTAAACACTTACACAACCACCTATACACCACAAAAATTCCAACAATACCTCTCTTTGGCATTGATGGAAACACCATAAGCTCCCCCTCAGGCTTGGCATGATATACTCTGATGCCAATCTTCTCCCCTTTAACATCAGTGGAAAAGAATACTTCACAAGCACTCCCCCTGAACAATTCCAATCTACTTTTCCATGAATTCCACTTGTTGAGTAGTTGCCACCACCTACCAAAATGAAGTCATTTTAAGGGAGGAGTCACAACTCCTATCTACTACCTGAGATACTTAAATGGCTCCCTTGCCAGTGGCTTGGTAAAGATATCTACTAGTTTCTCTTTAGTGGGTACATATACAAGTTTGAAAATGTTGGTTGCAACTTGTTCCCTCAAGAAATGATACTTGATAGGAATATTCTTATTCTTTGAATGCATAAGTGGATTTCTAGATTTTTTTATCACACTTGTATTGTCACACATTATTGGATCAGACAGCTCTACCTATATATATTTCAAGGCTAGCTTCATCCATATAATCTACGTAGAGCTGGTAGCAACAACAATATACTCTGTTTCAATAGTCAAAAGGGAGATAGGGTCATGTTTCTTACTGACCCACAACACCAAGCATTCACCCAGAACGAAATTTGCACCTAAAGTACTCTTCCTGTCATCAAGACTTCCAACACAATCTGCATCTGTGTAGGCCTTCAAATTAAAATCTTCACTCTTAGCATACCACATTCCATACTCTGTTGTACCTTGAATATATTTGAAGATCCTCTTGATAGTAAAAACATGGCTTTCTCATGGAAAATCTTGAAATCTTGCCACAATCCCCATTGCTTACATGATGTCTAACTGCGAAGCTCTCAGATACAGTAAGTTGTTGAAATGTGACAACAATACATGAAATTATGGGTAAAACCTTAGTAATTACTACCAGTTAGTTTTGTAATGAGATTGATAACTAATAGTAGTTATGTAAGAGAAGAGAGGTTCTTATAAAACATGTGAATGCCTGAGATCATGTAATCATGGAGAATCATTCTTGATCAAATAAAGATCCAATCCCTTACACTGTGGATGTTTCCTTCACACACTGTCAAGGTTTTACCATGTAAAATATTGTGTTTACTTGTGTGATTCTTTTTGGTTTCCATTTATTTTTAAGTTTTATTTCTTTCTTGTTTAATTAAATGCTCAAACTAATAAGTGGTATCAGAGAATTGAGTTGATTTTAGTTGAAGAAAATTGGGAACCCTCGAAGAGAAAGACGTTGCATTTAAAACGAGGAATACTGGAAAAGCCATTTTTTATTAGCACTGTTGGTTGAAGAGTTTGAAGGGAGCGATGAGCACAATTGGGGCTTGGAATAGTGATTGTCGAGAGTCTTGTCTGAAAAGTACCACACATCCAAACATGAAGAGTTGATGCCCACTTTGAAATCCATTGCCTGAGAAAGCCGATTAAAAAATATTTGAGCATGTCTGGAAGTTTAAAAAGCAGAGTCGTGATGCTACAGAAGAAAAGATGTTGCGCCATCAAGTGAAGGAGCCCGCTCAGATTTTTTGAAAGGAGAGAAATTGCCACCAAGAAAAGGAAAGGAGAGGACCCCACTCAGATTTTTTGAAAGGAGAGGAGCTTCTGCCGAGAAAAGGAAAGGAGAGGAGCCCACTTAGATTTTTTGAAAGGAGAGGAGATGCCACCGAGAAAAGGAAGGGGGTTCATCTGTCTCGAAAAAACTGCTAAAAAAAAGGACTGTCATAGAGAGGTTGACCCTGTGGCGAACAAAAAAGTGCAGTATCGATCAGTAGAAATGAGGCCAGGTAATTATTTTTGCTAATTTTTAAATAGAAGAAATGAGAATTTTGTTGAGTGATGGTGAATTTGAAAAAAATAGCGTTTGAAGTATTTTTTCTGGAAATTGTTTCTTGTGTATTTGAAGTAATCAATTTGTGTAGTAAGATAAAAGAAAATTTGGAAATTAAATCAGGATTAGAGAAAAAGGGGAAACAGAATTAGTTGTTTGTGTTGAAAATCGAAATAAAAAAGAAACCTTAGTTGAAGGCAGATTGTGCAGAAATTCAAATTCACAAAATAAAAAAGAAACATGAGTTGAAGGTAGATTGTGGAGAAATTCAAATTCAGAAATAAACCCTAGAAGAAAAGTTTAGAAGAAAATTAGAAAGAAATGGATAAAATGACGAATGCAAAGTTCGAGGTGGAGAAATTCATTCAAAAGAACAACTTTACTTTATGGAAACTGAAAGTTAGGATTTGCTGGTGCAACAAGGGTTGCACAAAGCATTAGACGGGGTGAAGAAGAAACTTGTTGGCATGACAGATTTGGACTAGGATGAATTGGATGCCCAAGCTCTCAGTACCATCAGGTTATGCTTGGCAGATGAATTTCTTTTCAATATAGTTGAAGAAACTTCAACATCAGGTTTGTGAGGAAAACTGGAAACTTTATAATGACCAAATTATTAACCAACAAAATTTATCTAAAAAGACAATTATATAGTCTTTGGATGAAAGAGGGTACAAAAATTGCAGAACATCTAAATGTTTTTAATACACTTATTTGCCAATTGTTAGATATGGAAGTTAAATTTCAGGAAGAAGATAAAGTTATCACCTTGTTGTGTTCCCTGCCTGAGTCATGGGACCACTTCGTTACCTCTATCAGTTTGAGAAAAGCTGAGTCCTTGGAATTTGATTCAGTTGTGGGAGATTTGTTCGCTGAAGAAGTAAGGAATAAGTCTAATGTTGAAACCTATGCATCAGAAGCCATGGTAGCCAGAGGACGGTCAGAAGAAAGAGGGGAGAAAACAAGGGGATCTTCCAGGTCTAAATCAAAGGGTAAAAAGTGTAAAGACAAATGTTGGTACTACAATAAAATTGGACACCTAAAGAAAGACCATTGGAAACAGAAAGACTCTGAAAATCCAAAGAAGGAAGAAAATCAAATTGATTTAGGTATGATAGATGAAGTTTTATCTACTAAATAATTATGTCTGATAGATGAAACTTTACTTGTATGTAATGTCTCTCAGAATTTTGAAAGTTGGCTATTAGACTCTAGTGCTTCTCATCACATGAGTCCACACAGAAATTGGTTTACTTCATATGAAGTTGTAAATGGTGGTTTGTGTTTATGAGTAATAATGTATCATGTCAGACTGTTGGGATGGGAAATATCAATATTAAAATGTATGATAACATAGTTAGAACATTAACTAGTGTTAGACATGTACCTGAATTGAAGGAAAAATTGATTTATTTGGGAGTGTTGGATTCAAATGGTTATAGGTTTATAGGTCAGAATGGAGTGTTGAAAGTCTCCAAAGGCACCCTATTTTTTATGAAAACAGAAAAGGTCAGAAATATGGAAGTAATGAGGTCAGTGAAGCATCAATTGTGTCAGAGAAAGAAGAAGAAGGTACTCACCTATGGCAACAATGATTGGGTCACATGAGTGAGAAAGGTCTTCAGGTACCAATGAATCGAAAATTAATTCCTGATTTGAATTCCTTGAAGTTGGATTTCTGTAAACATTGTTTGTATGGAAAATAGTGTAAACAAAGGTTTAAAACTGGAAGTCATAATAGTAAAGAAATTTTTGACTATATTCATTCTGATTTATGGGAATCATATCATGTTGTATTATATGGAGGTGCTTTATATTTCTTAATGTTTATTGATGATTTCTACTGAAAATTTTATGTCTTTATGTTAAAAAATAAAGATGATGTATTAAACATCTTTAAAAAATTTAAACCAATGGTAGAAAAAAGAATCGGAAAATAAATTAAACGTCTAAGAACTGACAATGGTGGTGAATTTACTTCTCTAGAATTTCAACAATACTGTAAGGATGAATGAATTGTTAGACATAAAATTGTCGTTTATACTCCTCAACAAAATGGTGTTGTTGAACGTATGAATTAGACTCTTACAGAAAGAGCCAGAAGCATCATCAGCAATGCTAACCTGCAAAAGGAGTTGTGGGCAGAAGCAATATCCACTGCTTGTTATTTAGTTAACAGATCACCTTCAGTAGCAATTAATTGTAAAATTCCTGAAGAAGTTTGGTTAGGTTAGTCTTGTGATTATTCAAATTTAACTATATTTGGTTGTGATGCCTATGCTCTTATTCCTAAAAATCAGCGTTCAAAATTAGATCCAAAACCAAAATGTTACGTCTTTGTTGGGTATGACTATGCGATGAAAGGATACAGGTTGTGGTATCCTACGTCGTAGAAGATAGTCATTAGTAGAGTTGTAACATTTGATGAATCTTATATTTTAAAATCAAATGTTGAAAGAATTGAACAGGAACAAGTATAACCAAATCAAAAAATTCAGTTGGAGGCTAGACCTTTTTCTTAAAGTTGAAACAAAGGAGAAACTTATGGAGAAAAAGGTGATGAAGATACAAAGGAAGTTGTTGAAGTTTTTGAACCAGTTCAGCAACCACTCACTCTAAGAACGTCTACAAAGGAAAGAAAAACTCCCAAAAGGTATGAAGATTTTGCTTCATCTTTTGCTTTGATTACTGAAGATGGGGAACCTTGTTGTTATCAGGAAGCAGTATATGATATGGATAGCGAAAAATGGAAAATGGTTATGGAAGAAGAAATGGATTCCTTAGCCATGAACAACACCTGGGATCTTGTAGAACTTCCTGAAGGGAGAAGTGTTGTTGGATGCAAATGGGTCTTCAAATTTAAATGGAAAGTTGATGGAAGTATCAAAAGGTATAAGCCAAGTCTGGTAGTAAAAGGATATTCTCATGTTGAAGGTATTGACTTTCATGATATTTTTTCACCAATTGTAAAACTTGTTTCTATTCGTACTGTGTTCGCACTAACTACATTACTTAACCTTGAGTTAGAACAATTAGATGTTAAAACATATTTTCTACATGGTGATATTGATGAAGAGATATATATGGAATATCCAGAAGGTTTTGTACAAGGTCGCAACAAAAGATTAGTTTGCAAGCTCAGGAAATCATTGTATGGCCCGAGGGAGTATCCTAGGCAATGGTACAAAAAAGTTGACTCCTTCATGATGAGCCAGAACTTTATTAGAAGTGAGTATGATCATTTTTTATACTTCAGGAGTTTCAATGGCATATTCATTATCTTAGTTTTGTATATTAAGGATATGCATATTGCAAGAAAAATCATGGAAGGAATCAACAGGTTAAAGGCTTAGCTCTTTAGGACATTTGATATGAAGGGTCTTGGAGTTGTAAAACATATCTTGGCATGGAGATACACAGAGACAAAAAAAATGGTAAGTTTTTGTTATGAAAGCAGAAGTATGTGGAAAGAGTACTTGAAAAGTTTGGTATGAACAATGTGAAACCTATTAATGTTCCACTAGCTTCCCATTTTAAGCTTTCTTTGGTTTTGAGTCCTAGAACTAAATAAGAAAAGAAGTATATGTCTCATATACCATATGAAAATGTTCTAGGCAACTTAATGTATGCGATGGTATCCACATGACCTGACATTTCACATGTAGTTGGAATTTTCAGTAGGTTCATGGAAAATCTAGGTGAAGAACATTAGCAAGCAATGAAATTGGTGCTTCAGTATTTAAGAGGCACAAGTGATCATTGCATCATCATTAATGGTAGTGAAGGATCAATCTATGGATATATGGATGTTGATTATGCAGGTGATTTGGACAAAAGGTGATCTACTATAGGTTATGTCTTTACTCTTGTAGGTGGAGAAATTAGTTGGATGCCAAAGCTTCAAGAAATAGTTATGTTATCCACTACCGAAGCAGAGTATATAGCTGCCTCAGATGCCAGTAAAGAAGCAATCTAGTTAAAGGGTCTACTTGATGAGATTGGAAGGATGCAGGAGAGAGTGCATGTATTCTGTGATAGTCAGAGTGCTATTCGCTTGCCCACAAATCTAGTTTATGATAGAAAGACCATGCACATTGATGTAAGGTATCATTTTCTGAGACATGTGATTGATGGCAGAAAAGTAGCTCTGAAGAAGATCCATACACGGGAGAATTGTGCAGACATATTCATGAAGCCATTTATGGTAGACAAGCTCCGATAGTGTTTAGCTTCTCTTGGCTTGCAGAAGAGATGATGAATGGGAATGGTCAAGGGATTAGGAAAATTTTTGTCAAGTTGGAGGTTACTCAAATGTGACAATAAGGCATGTAATTATGGGTAAAAGCTTAGTAATTATAACTAGTTAGTTCTATAACAAGTTGCTAACTAATAGTAGTTATGTAACGAAGGGGAGGCTATAAAACCAGTGAATGCCCAAGATCATGTAATCATGGAGAATAATTATTGATCAAATAAAGATCCAATTTCTTTCCCCATGGATGTTTCCATGACACAATATCAAGGTTTTACCATGTAAAATATTTTGTTTACTTGTGTGATTCGTTTTTCTTTCATTTAGTTTTAAGTTTCATTTATTTCTTATTTAATTAACTTCCCAAACCAACATAAGCTTCCTATCATTGGTCTATATTCAGTCTGATTTACCATCAATGTTCCATCTTCTTTACAAAATTTTCATCCTATAGTCATGGGCATGTTGACAGGTTTTCAATCTTCCATTCCAAATTTCTTAAGAGTTTCCTTGAGATGTTTGGATTGGGATATAAACACTTCTTACGGAGACTGAGTAATGTGCATACCCAAAAAGAAGGACAATTCTCCAATCGAGCTACAGGTGCAAAGGTTTCTTCGAAATATACCCCTTCTATTTGGGCATACCCTTTGCAGAGTAGTCGAGCTTTTCTCTTGATTACTTGACCTCTTCATTCAGTTTTTTCTTGAAACCCACTTGCTTCCAATAACATTTTTCTCTCTCGGCCTTGGTACAAGCTCTTATGTGTTATTCTTTTCAATCTGGTCCATTTATTCATTCATGACCTTCACCCAGAAATCATCTTCACTTGATTGACATATTTTCTTGGGTTATATCTATGATAGTAGAGCCAAATTTTCATAACTTGTACTACCCAAAAGTTTCCTTCTAGTCTGGACACCCTATCTTTGATCTCCAAGAATCTGACTCTCAGGATTTTCCTCTTGTACATACTAGGAGGGCATATTTGGTCTTTAAGATGTGTTTTCTTCCTCACCTTCACTATTTGAATTCGTTTCATTCATATCAGCAGACCTCAAATCTGAGCTTTCTTCAACAATTGAGTTCAATTTTCTTTTAGGGGATTCAAGTTATGAACCTACTTCATCTCTATTACGTTGATGAAATCCTCAATCTTCCTTATTCACTTGTTGTAACACTTATATCCCTTGCTTTGAATACAATATCTGAGCAATATTCTTTCAACATCGCATGATTCAAACTTCCCAAGATTCTTTTCTTTCCTTTTAATGAAGCAGTTGCTCCCAAACACATGCAGGTGTTTAACTGATGCAGGTCTTCCCTTGCATAACTCATAGGGACTTTTGTAACTATTAGGCTTGAGTTGAGTTCTTTTTGACATATATATTGTTTACTGGGTTGCTTCTCCCTAGAAGTTGTGAGACACTCCTGCTTCATCTAGCATTGCTCTGGCCATTTCCTAGATTGTTTTGTTCTTCCTTTCAACTACTCCATTTTGTTGAGGATTTCTAGCCATTGAGTACTTCCTCCTAATTTTATGCTCTTCACATAATTCCTCAAACTCTCTTGAGGTGTACTCTCCTCGTATGTCTAATCTTAGGAATTTTATCTTCAAATCTTTCTCATTTTCTACCTGAGCTTTAAACTTCTTCAAATGCTTTAGTGCTTCTGACTTTTCTTTTAAGAGAATAATCCAAGTAGCCTTGATGAAATCATCAATGAGAAACATGAAATACCTTTCTCCTTTTGAGGTCTTTTCTCAAGTTGGGCCACAAATATCTGTGTGTTTGAGCTCCACAATTCCCGATGAGGCAAACTCTTTCAATTTAAAATGAGTTATAGTATGTTTTCCAAACTAACATGACTTGTAGATTGTATTATCAGGCTTAGAAAGTCTTGGTAGTCCTTTCAATACTCCCATTTTGCTTACTTTTATCAAATTATCAAAATTCATATGCCCAAGCCTCTTGTACCACAACCATTGTTCACTTGTTTTACTTAAATAGTAGTTAACCCTGGAATCGTCAAGCACATATACATTATTGTGGGTTCTGATTTCTTTTCCCACCAGTTTTCCATTCTTTATGTTGTGTATCTCACAGTCTTTAGATCGAAAGGTCACATCATAGACATTATCACACATTTTGGCTAACACTGGGTAAATCGTGCTTGAGACCTTCTACATACAACACATTTTGTGCTTTTGTTTTTTTATCAAGATTCACTACACCTTTACCCTCGATTCTTGCTGGAACATTGTTTCCAAAGGTGACATTTCTTCCTTTTTCCTTTTCCTTAAGTGACAGAAATTTGTTTTTGTCCACACTCATATGTTTGGAACAACCACTATCCACATACCATTTGTTTGCTTGGTTATGAGCTGATAAGGCAAGTCCACACCACATGCCGCCTTTAGTATTTCATTTCTAACTCCCATTATCCTTCTGGATAACTGACTGTCTATCATATTAGGACTTAAACATGTGTTCAAACCTGTATCTGCACTCACTTTGTGCCCAAAATTATTACATTTGAATCATTCTACTTCTCTTAGTAAGGGAGAGAAGAAATTTTGATTTCTAAGAGATGAATCTTGAGACTTAGAAATCCAGTGCATATTATATCTGAGATTTTCATCTCTTTCAACTTTGATCCTTGTACAATCAATGGCTTTATGTCCAAAGATATTAGACTTATAGCAGTGATGATAAAACAAATAGGCATGCCTATTGTTAAAAGAATTATGAGATTGAGCAGAAAAATACCATGGTCCTCAAACTGATTGGTTTCCCCATTGATGATCTCCTCTTTGCCCATATGCTATTTTGTCTTCATTAATTTTTCATGATGCTTCTTCCCATGACTCTATGGTTCTCTGAATCCTTCAAACTTGAAGTTTATCTTCCCAATAGAATATTCTTGTGTCTTACAGTATTCGAGTCAATTTTGATTCCTGAAGGACTTTGACTATTGAGGATTTGATCTAGTTTCCTTTTCCCTTCAGCAAACATTTCATTTAGAACCTTCTCAGTCTTTATTAGTTCTCAGAGAGACAACCTCTACTTCAGGACTCTGAAAGTTCTCTTCTGATTCTTGAATCAAGTCTTGAAGAACTTCTTCTTTTTCATTTGGCCTCCTCCATCTCTACTTTCAAAGACATAATATCATCTTTTCAAATCTGTGAGCTTGTCTCCTTTTTTAACTTGAGCTCCTCCAGTTTCAACTGCTTGTTCTCCTCTTCCAGTCTCTCATAGTTTCCTTGATTTTTTTTTTTTCAGTAAAAGGACTAGACCGTCCTTGCTCTTGATAGCTTCTTCAAGATTTTCTTTTCGATATGCATACTCCTCATTATCAGAGTTATACATACCTTCCTCTACAACTTTTATTTGTTCCTTGCTTTCTTTAATTCTTTGAGGTCATTCATAAGTTCCCCTCCAAGGTCTACTACTCCTCCTTTTTCCTTTTCATATTACATAATACCTTTTTTCTTGGAGTCTATTCAAAGTCCATAAGAAGATACTTACCTGACTCATTCTCTAATGAGTCTTCATAGTTTGACTCTAATGTCGAGCTATCTTCTTTGGAGTATAACCCCTTCTTCTTATAGGGCATTTTCTTCTAATGTATCTGAGACTTGTTCCCAAATTTTAGATCCTCTTCCATTTTAGCCATTTCTTTATTAGGTAAATTGGAAGAGAAATGTCCAAATTTTCCACAGTCAAAACACGTAAAGGGGAAATTCCCTTTATATTTTCCTCACCCATGCTTTAGTCTTCTAGCTAGTTGAGCCATATCCCAATCAGATTCACAGCCAGAGAAATATTAATGATCTTTGTGCTCCTTTCCCTTTCTGAATACTTTGAACATTTCTTCCTTTGGTTCAAAATTTTATATTCCTACTCTCATCCCGTAGGCTATGAGAGTACCATGTAGATGATCCATCTTGATATCCTTTAAATTGTGCATTTCCTCAGTAGCTAATATTTTGGCATTAAATCTCATGGGTAGAGATCTTAATAGTTTCTGAACAATCATCTCTTCCTTGACTTCTTCAAAAATCCCTCTAATCATATTAATTACTTCATCAACTCTAAAGAAGTATTCTTCTATGCTTTCATTCTCATTCATTCTCAAGATTTCAAACCTCATTCTAAAAGTCTGAAGTTTTTCTTGCTTGACTTTGTCATCTCTTTCATGACATTGGTTAAGTTTTACCCACATTTCATTAGCACACTTACGATGCATAACTTTTACAATTTCTAATTAAATAAGACATGTGATAATTGCATGCTTGGCTTTACCATTGCTCGGATATAATTTTTTCCATCTATGTCAATGGGAGGAATATTAGGGACATTGTATTGTACTAGTACTAAAGTCCAAACATCTACTGCCAAGGTCATAAGACACACTTCCATTCTCACTTTCCAAAAAGCATAGTTGGTCCCATCGAGGACTAGTATTCTACTTAAGTAAGATTCTTGACTCTCTTGCCTAGACATAATTCCTTACAGATCTACCTTTTCGAGTGTTTAAAATGTAATTGAAGGAACCTCAGCTCTGATACCAATTGTTGGAATAAGGAATTACTGAGAGGGGGGGCTAAATCAGTAATTAAGAATCTCTTTTTTCTTTTTGTTACTATGATTATAGTCTGTTCTTATGTTCGTTAACTTGTGAGAGCATTTATTCGCAAAACAGTGAATGAATAATATTTCAGAGGTGCATATTAAAAAAAAAATTACATGAGCATCACACATTTGACACAATGTTTTCATGTGGAAACCCAGAGGGAAAAAACCACCAATTTGGTGGCAATTGTATGATGTAAATTAAGCACCCACTTAATTACAATTGTTTGTTTTTTAGCACCAACTCACAGGAGGCACTGACCCCCTTTGTTTAGCAAGCACCAACTTGCCAAGAGGCACCAACCTCTTTAGTATCCAGGAACCAACCTACCTTTGGTTACCAAGCACCAACTTGCCAAGACCAGCCTCTTCGGTATGTAGGCAACAACTTTCTGTTTCCATTGTTCTACTATTTTAAACAATTTTCAAATTGAAAACAAAGGCATACAATTATAGAAGTAAAATACCAATAAATGGTTGTTTGTAGATTCAACTTCTACAATCTACTTTCTATGCTCACTTGCAACAAATCTCCTCTTGATCCTCATAGAAACACTTCCTCTGTGCTCTACCTTCACTATCAAGGGCTCTTCACTAACTTCTCTCCAACACTACCCTCACCATTCTCCAAACATCATACTTGCTGCTCTTGATGCACTATCATACAAAGCCCTCTCAGGTCCTTCAACCTCTCAGTCACTATGTGCTTCACTCACAACTCAATACTCTCACACATCTGCTGAACAATGTGGTATCTCAATGGAAGTTTTGAGTTTTTTTCCTATGTTGCATTGGGCTCAATGTTATCTCTATCGCCATCCACACTACCTAAGAGTGTACTCCTGGCATGGACTTACATTCTTCTATTGCATCACTCTTTAAAAATTTTGTCGATGCACTAAAATAAAAGAATGGGCTTCATTCACTTTACCACCTCACTATGTGACTCTCCCTACTGAGAATTTAATCAGGCCTCCTGCACACTCCTTTGAGACTCCCCATGCCTACTCATGGCTCACATAACTTGATTGTACTTCTGCATGTCTTCTCTGTTTTCATTTATTTCTATAATACATGCACTAGATATCATATATGGCTTTCTTTCAACATCGAGACAAACCTAGTAGTTCTTCGACACTAGCCATTACTCATGTGACCAAGTCCTTTGTTCCACATTCAATCCTACAATTGTTGACCCATACGCCTATAAATCTTTGTATTATACTATATCATAGATTTTTCTTATCGAAACTTTATTCCTAAAAGACATTACGAGAACAGTGAGTTTTGATGTCCTTAGCCCTTTTTGTTTAACCCCTTTCTATTTTCCTCCATGGGAACACTGCTTGTGACCGTCATTATAAAACTTAGGTGCTAAGTTCTTTAGCATGTTTTTAGGGGCCTTTCTCCTAGTGTTATTGCTTTGCACCCTTATTTTTCTTAGTTTCCTCTTTACTATGCACTAACACATTGGATCCCCTTCCATCGGAACTTTATCAAGTGTTACAATGTGTCGATATCCTCAATTCTTTGATCGTCGACTTTCGATATGACATCATCATTGCCAGGTGGTGACTCCTATGTGGTGACACATGTCACCCAGATATAGACATTAGACCACCCAATATGTTTGAATATGCTTTCCATATGTCCTATCGTATGGCCACACCATGTTGGCCTCAACTGCCACTTGTCCCTTATCATAGCCAATTAGATCTTGCCATGTGTCCTTATTAGAGCCAACTAAATGCTGCCATGTGTCCTTATTGGGACCAATCATATGCCACCATGTGTCTTGCTAGAGGAGAGAGAAAAGGGCTCGCCCACTTTTGGTTTTGTGATGATATCCTTTGTTAATTCTTTTTTGGCGTTCCCGGTGGCTTTTAACACTACCAACACTTTTAACATATCGAAAATCTTTAAAGGTTTATACACATAGAAGTTATGATTCTCCAATTGTCGATATGCCTGATGCGTCGATGCTCTGACATGCACGACCTCTGATATGTGATCATCAATTTGGGTAACCTTCATGTTACGATGCATTGATATGCCTGATCTCTGATATGTAATCGCCGATATGGCTGATCTCTAGGGTTGTGATCGCCAATATGTCGATGCTTTGATGTTGTGATACACTATGCCCAACCTCTGATATGCAATCAATGATATGGCTAATCTATGGGGATGTGATCACCGATATGGCTAGCCTCTGATCTTCTGATCTCTGATATACCTATATTCCTTCCAACCTAAGGCTTCAAATCCCTGGACTTCAGCAGGACATAAATTTTGAACCAGGAGTCCATTTTTAGAATTCTACATATCATTGGAATGATTATTCAAAGAAATTTCTAATGGGAAGGATATTATATAGTCTTTTATTCCTTCTACTACTTGGAAGGTGACTGGAAACCTCTCTTCGCATTGACTCTTTGGCCAGTTGAACACCAACCACCATGATGATCATTTTATGGCTTTTTCAGTCAGCCTGCAGCTATGATGGAGTTCCATCCAAACACCCAATCTTCATGTTGACCCTTGTTTGACATTAATGCCAACACTTACATAGCCACCTATATACCATCAAATGTCCAACAATTGATTATTATGGTAGAATACATCTGGGAAATAATCACTTATATAATGTTATTGGAGTGGGATATGTATGAATTAATACACATGATGGATTATATATCTTAGTAAAAGAAATTAGGAATATTTAAAAGATCTACATTAGCTTGATCCCTTTGGAACAATTAGAGGGTAAAGGTTGCTCCACAAGCATTTGTAAAGGTGGTTGGAAAATTAGTAAAGGGTCATTGGTTATTACTAGAGGATTCAAAATAAAAGTTTGTATACATTGACAAAAATGACAAAAATATTAGATGTGGTTGTTCTTCAGAAATAAAGAAACTCGATAGCTTTATGTCATAAGTGCTTTAGTCACATGAGAAAAAAACGCTGAAAATCCTTGTTAGAGAAAATTTGCTTCCAAGTTGGAAATCTTATGAAATTGACCTTTTTTAGCATTGTATATATGGTAGGAAACAAAGAGTTTCAGTTATGAGAGGTAGTCATGAAATGAAAATAAATCTCTTAAAATTGATAGATTATGATGTGTTTGGGCTAGTGAATGTAAATTCCCTAGAAGGAACCTGACGTTTTTCACATTCGTAGATAATGAATCTAGGAAGGTTTGCACCCATCCCATGAAAACCAAAGGTTATTTTTCATTCATTTCAAAAACTTCATGTTGTTGTTGAAAGGGATACTAACAAATTGCTTAAGTGTTTTAGGAAAGATAATGGTCAAGAGTATTGGTCCAATACATTCAAGGATTATCATAATAGGTTTTGCATAAAACTTGAGGAGAGTATACATAGTACTTCTCCACAAAATGGTATTGCAAAAAATATGAATCACACTATCATGGATAGAGTGAGGTGTATATTGTTAAATTCCATATTGGAAAAGCATTTTTAGGAAGAAGTAGTAAGGATATCTTGTTACCTCATCAATCGATCACCTATTACAGCGTTGTATGGTGTCATTCTAAATAATTCTAGACATATATGAAGATAAACTATTCTCACTTGAAAAAAATTGGATGTGAAGAATTTATGCATGTTACAAAGAGTATAGAATCAAGTTAAATGATAAATCCATGAAATATATTTTTCTGAGATATGTAGATGGTGATTTAATTACCATCTATGGGATCTAATTAAACATAAAATTCTTAGAATTAGGTTGTTATATTGAATGAAATAGAGGTGTATAAAATGTTTATAGATGATATGGATGTTAGCAAAATTGTTGAAAAGTTTGCTAGAACAATAGGAAAATATCCCATCACTGCAATAAATTGGGAATCCAATTCAAGAACATGATGGACAACAAGTGGAAAAATATGGAAAGCAATATGAAGAAACCTTGTAGCAGTCATTACAAGAGGTCAAGATGAAAATCACACCACCACAGTGGGTTCGCATGTCTACTAGGCCTCATAATCCCTTACAAATGTATCAACTCTCAAACTATATTTAAATTACAAATGTATCCACTCTCAAACTATATTTTTTAACCGATGAACGTAAACCTCATTTCTTTTAAGATATTTTTATTATAAAGACTAACAAAACACGCAAAATCATTATGAAGGAAGAAATTGACTCCTTATTGGAAACAAAAATTGGGAGTTAGTAATGCTTCTAAAAGGAAAGATATTCTCTACAAACCAAATGGGTATACAAGATTAAATATGAAGGTAATAGGAATAAGGAAAGATACAAGCAAAGGCTAGTTGTGAAGATATTTTACCAAAAATAAGGTATTGAATTTACTTAAATTTTCTCACCTATTGTTAAGATGTTATCCATTAGACTTGTTTTTGGTCTTGTTGTTGCTTTAGATTTGGAATGTGAATGTTCAGTTAGATGCAAAGACAACCTTCCTTCACTGAAAATTGAAGGACGGGATCTATATGGAGCAACTAGAAGGTTACAGTGAAAGGTAAAGAGAAACTACTTTGTACGTTGAAGAAGAGCCTCTATGCGCTAAAATAAGAACCTGCTAGGAGTATTTTTTTTGAATGTTGTAGACTTATAATAAAACACAAGAGAAATTCTGAAATGTAATATGTTTATATATAAATTCATAAAAATTGAATGATGTTTACAAGGTTGAGGCGGTGCTCCTTAACTAGGATTTGACTGGCCATGCCTGATCAAAGAGACATGTCCCTTAGGGACTGATGTCTCTTCATTTAACTAATTATTTGCTCATTAATTTATTATAATTAATAATTTATTTATTTAAATAAAATTTTAATATTTTAATATTTTATTTAATTGTTATGATTTTAAGTTCATAACATTGCCTTTCCCTTAAGATGCTTTGTCCTTAAAGAATATGTAGGCTTGGGTTTTGATGCATGAAAAGTTTTGATTCCCAAGACAAATCTTCCTCTGATAACCTATTTCATTTGATGAGGTATTCCTTTATTGTCTTAGATCATAAAACATTTTCTCATCTAGTGAGTATACCTTCAGGTTCAAGGACTATTCTTCATTCTTCATCGGTCTCTGGTATTTCTGTTTGTGCTGTTATGGGGGTGTTGCATTTAGAGCAATAGGAGGATGCTCTTATCCAAGATGATGATGATTGTATTGAGATCGTAACCCCAACCAATGTCATTGTCCCTACATTCCAGTCTTCAACAATAGCAGTAGGAGCTTCATCTTCAGTTGCACTGCCACCATCTTCTTCACTACCACCACGTCAAAGCTCATGTAGTGGTCGTGATGGTGCAAGGAGAGATTAGTTCACAGATGCACAGTTCACTATATTTTTTGTCATAGTCTATAGATGATAGATTAGACTCTAGAGTCCTCAACTTTAGGGTTGTGAATTTGAACTTTGCAGTCTCCCTAGTTTGGTATGCAGTTGGTGGTGGTCAAGTGGCTTATTTTGTAAACGTTATTATTTGCTCATGACTCATGTTGACAATTGCTAACTTGTTAGATAAGTTATTTGAATGTTTTATCTTCTAAATATCTACTTTCTATTATATGCTTAAAATTTTGATACTTTTTAAGTGTTAATTTTAGATAACAATGGTATGTTCTATGCTTAGCACAATTTGTTGAAAACTGTAACTAAGTTCGGTCTTCATAAAATGTATTTGTCAAAAGAATTTTTATTATTGTTACAATAACTTATTAAAGCATGGATTTCATGCTTGGGTCATCATTTTATTAGTCAAAGTCCTCATTGAGGACTCCTATTATCAATAAAGAGTCAATAGAGTCATTGTATATTTTATGAGACCCTTCTTCGGCTTCCGAACGATGTAAAAAGAATTATTTTTGAGTCAAAAATAAATTATGTAGAATTATCTTTTATTATCATCAAGACTAATGCCAAGCAATAAAAAGGAAACACGAGATGTAGGCACACTGCCAAGGCAAAACCCCACTCTAGGGGAAAACCCGGTCAAAATTCTTCCTTTAGTAGATTCAAAATGAGACGACCAAGACCCTCAACTTAGACCCAAAACTACTTCGATCCATCAAGTCAACCTTGTCATGTCATACTTTTAATTCTATGGTAGTCTAATCATGCTCCTGTAGCAATTAGGCTTCTTCACACTTCAGTCCTTGGTCCTTGTGATTTCACCAAACTTGCATTTCTGTAATAGTACTGAGCATTGAACTTCACTATGATAGCATTGAATTTCCTGTGATAGCACCAAAACATTCATACTGAGATAGCACCGAATTCACTGTAGTAGCATCAAAAGATCCATATTGTCATAACACGAATTTTATTGTGATAGCACCGAAAAATTCTCACTGTGACAGAACTAAATTATTGTCTTGTTGGTTTCCACTAATTGCATTTTCTTACCGTGATTGTACCAAACTTACTTCAAAAATCCGAACTAATCCAAGCTTCTTCACTGTAATACCGAAACTTGTCTCTGAAATTCTTATCTGAACTTCTTGTCTTGTCCTTAGAGCAAAGTCCCTCATCTTTGGAGATTCAACCTCAACCATTCCACAACAAACATCAATCATGCGAATCAACTACATTATAAGCAAATCCCAACCAACCTTTAAAAATTCAATAATTACATACATGTCATAAACATACACACATTTGTTTTCTCCCTACAAGATCAACAATCAAAATAATTATTTACACTCCTCAACGTAGCTAGTACATAGCACATTTGAACAATTCAATCGAGAGCAACAACTCTACATGCAAGACTCTATTTGATCACAATCCTTATCAATTTATAGGTGGAAAATATTTGGGAGCATTATGTAGTCGACATGCAAAGAAATCATTTCAACATCATGAGGATCAACCCAACATTCAATCATGTTGAGCACATCACTTAAACACATGCATCAACCCTAACATTTTAAAAATTTGGATGCCCCAAATCATATTTCTAGTAAGAACTGATTGTCTACCCATTAACAGGGAAGAAGCCCACAAATTTCATGCTAACATAATCTAGGCTCCTCCTTGACCAGATCTTATTCAACGGATTACGTCCTTTCCTATATTCTGATCAACTAGAGACACCAAGAGAAATATTGACAAAATCATCGCCTCTAACTCAAGATCGTTGTGGACCCAAGGGACCATTCCCCTTAGCTAGAGACTTATAAGACATCACCAAACTAAATCTCTTACCAACAAGCAGTTGAGGTCGCATAGAAACCAACCGCTAGTTACTTTCTCCTAGCAACAAAACAAAGGAGGGTCTAGATCCTCCTACAACCTCCCGAGGGGTACCATTCTATTTTGATATTTCTTCATTTAGCCTCGAGTGTAAGGAGAGCTAGACCCAAATCTAGTGGATCATGACCTAGTCCCCAACTCCTTTTTGAGGCAACCTATACTTAGAGTCGAGGGTTTCCATGTTTAGCATACATAAATTATGCTTCTAATTTATTTCTCATTTTTTATATAGGAGACCTTTTGGTACTCTTGCTTGCGTCAACATCATTATACGCAACAAACACATTGAACTACTTTCATAGTCATTTGTTGGACTTTAATATAATGAGCTTATTATCTTATATTATCCACATTTCAAGTTTAGGGCACAAGCAAAAAGTCTCACTAATGGATAATCCTGCAAGGATATGACTCTTTTAATTTTATAAACTACCAACCATTCCAAATATCAAAAAAGTGAAATCTTAGTTCTTCTCTTGACCCCAATCACATCAACCCCCCTATCCCCTCAGAGTAATTAAAAAAGAAAAATGAAGCAATCACCTCTTCTGGGATTCTTAAGGATCTCTAGTTATAGAGCTCAAACCCAACAACATCAAAAATATCTTCATACTATGTACCATTGTCTTGAACTCCTTGTTTTCTAGGGCTTCTTCTATGTTTACACCACTATTGCAACCACAAGTATTGACATTATTTATAACATAACCAATACCCTCTATGCACTATGTGCACATTGAGGATATTGGGTACTTCTTCACCACTCCCCACCCTGCCACCTCCCATAAAGAAATTAACAAAAAGAAAAGAAAAAGAATTCACCTCTTGTGAGATTCATAAAGATCTTTGGTTATAGACCTCAAACCAAAGAACACAAAACATATCAGTTATAAAGGTCTTGATGCCAAACTCTCTTCATATGAAGTACCATTGTCCAAGTTTATTCAAGAGCCAACCTTCCATTTGAAAATGCTTCACCCCCTACCCCTAGTGACCTCCACACAAAAAAGAAAAGGAGCCTTGGATGTTAGGAGTATTTGAACTCATTATTAGTGCTTCTTTTATGTTTAAACTAGAAATTAATTCAACCATGACATAACCATAACAATTCAATATTAAACTCAACACAATTCATAGATATATTTACCAACACTTAACTATAGAGGTCACCCCTAAGTTGAGGCTATGAATCCACGATGAGCACACTCTCCCTATGGTTGACTCTAAGTTCATTTCTCATGGCCCAATTTCCAAACTTATAGTCATTAATTGTGCCTTAGCAATCCCCAATCTGTAGCCCAATTCCAAGGCTTATCATCATAAATTACACCTATAGCAATTCCCAATCCATAGTCATTTTCGACATCAGCCTACACATCGAAAGGAATGGGAACCACTTCTCTACTCAGTAGTCCCTCAAATTATCCCACTTCCCTCTGTTAGAAAATCAAAAAAGCAAAAAGATTTTCTTATATGGATAATTACTTGTGATTCTTTTATCTTTATGTTCTTCTTTTATCTTTTAGTTCATGAAGAAATTACCAAAACAATAACACAACGACAACAGATGTAGGCGGAAAGCCAGGGGAAAACCCAGTCAACAATTCTTCCTTCAATAGTTTCTTGAGATAATCCAAGACTCTTTGACCCAAACAAAGACTTCCTCCACACCAAGTCAACCCTCAATCCTTCTTGCAGATGATAACCCTTCAAAAGCAACTTCGACCTAGCAACATCAACATGTAGTAGCAGCTTCGACCCAGTTGCAGCAGCAGCAACAGCAGCTTCAACTAAACTAGGAAAACATCGATCTCCCTTCATACACCTCAGAAGTGAGAGAGAGTTGGCCCAAAATTTCGATGTTTGTGTCTTCTATCTTCTTTCGAAATCTCGCACTCCTTTCCAACTCTTCTACTAGCGCTTTTCAAACTTCACACTTCCCAGCTTCTAGCTTCAAATATCGAACCATATGTGAGAGAGTGAGATGCTCCAAATGAATTTGAACTGCCTTGTATATATAGCCTTCCAGTAAGGTCGAATTACCCTTCTTGACACCGACTTGGTGTGGAGGAGACTAAATTCATTTTTGACTCAAAAATAATTCTTTTTCTTTTTACAAGATTTGAAAGCCCAAGAAGGGTCTCTTTTAATGTACAATGACTCAGACTAAATCCTAGAAGTCCTCAATGGGGAATTTGACCTAAAATATGATGACCCAAGCATGAAACCCATGCATTAATAAGTCATTATAATTATAAAAAATAAATATTTTCTTCATTCCTTTGATAAGTACATTTCATTGTGACTCAAATATTTGTATGAAGACCGAACCTAGTTACATTTTTCAACACTCCTTAACTATGGAGGTATTCATAATGGCAAGTACAAGGAAGATCTCATGACAAATGAACCATGAAGAATTTAGGCACCGCAATGCCATGGACTAGATTCTTGACCAAGGCAATCTATCCAGGGTCCTCCAATAGTTTAGGCACCACAATGCCATGGACTAGATTCCTTACCAAGACAATCTATCCAGGTGGGACTAAGATGGACTAAAGATTTCAACCTCTATAGGTACCATGACGCTTACTTGCTAGCCATTAACCCAAGGATCTAGGTGTGTATCCAAGGTCAGAGCTCCATGACGACTACCACCCTCCCTACTTCGGGAACTAGACATCAACACAAAATGTTGGCTAGATGTCCTCCCAGGGAATGTGTCCTACAAACAAAGGCTCAACACTCCTGATTATTCCAATCAGTAACAAATCCTCCCTGATCAAACAAATCTCTCCCAATCAAACTAATCGACAAACCTAAGCATGTAAAACTTTCGAGAGATTTACTCATACAAACACAACCCCAATCAGTAACAAACTTTCAAATGTACATAAATACAAACCTTCGGGTTCTTTCAGACATCTAAATGTTGCTTCTCAACTTTTCACAGTAGGACTTAGAGCTTTCCTAATGAATCTTGACAGAAGATTCTTCAACCATACAGCTTCCTTTCCTACTTTTCACGCAGTAACATGTTCTACAAATAGATCCGGCTCTTCTTATCTCAGCAGCCCTTCAAAATACATTCTTCAATTTCTTATTTCGTCATGACTTATGATATGACCTCCCTCTTAACTAGGGAGATTCCTTTCATCCAAGCTCCCTCTTAAATTTAGGGATATTTTTGTCATCCAAACTCCCTCTTAACCTAGGGATATTTCTTTCATCCAAACTCCCTCTTAACTTTGGGAGATTCCTCTTCTTTTCTACGACATCAAAGAATCTTTCATGGCTTCTATCTTTCTTATCAGAGTCACCACGATCATCATCATTCACATCATGCTTATCATATCAATTTTACTTTACGAACATCTTCACCATTATGTACATGCACAACTTAGATAGCAAGTACAACCAAAATCTATAGAAGCATGAAGTTAACCATATCAAAATCATGGAAGCATTCAACTTTAGACATCAAATTCTCAAACTTAGTTACAAACAAGAGACACATACTCTTCAACTTCTTGTTAAGGTTTTTGTCATAAACCTTAGACTATATCATCAAGGCTTTGAGCATTTCATAACAACCTTCATTGCATCTAGGGTTTCAATCTTTCTTCCAAAGGTATGGCATACCCTACTACATCATATTGCAAACCCTAGAAACAACTCAAATAAATATAGATCTACAATGCATCTAGCAACTTTCAGAATTCATATGTTATACTTCCTACTAGGATTTAGTACAAAACCCTAAATTTCACTCATGACCTTCTAACAATCAAAAACAATCACAGCGCAATTCAAAGTAACAACATGACTAGCTTCCACTAGGATTTGTTGTAAACCCTAGATTTTACTAGATCTCAACAACCACAATACAATTTCAGATTTTATCAACATTTTATAATCCCCAGAATATCATATATCAGATATTTTAACTTCTACTAAGGTTTAATTACAAAACCCTAGAATTCACAAATATTATCATCCTAGAGAATCAAACTTTGGCTAGGGCTTAGTTCCAAACCCTAGAACTCATGACCATCAACAATTAGTTCAGCTCATACATCCAGGACTCCATCATCATGCACAAGCATATTATAACATGTGTTAGTCAAACCCAAAGACACAAATATCAATAAAAGTTAGGCATATAACAAACTTGATCATACTAGGGTTTGATCGGACAAACACACACATGCCAAGGATTTCATTTCTAGGACATTATAAGGGTATTGCTTATACACCCTACCAAACCCTAATGATCTAGGGTTTCAATATAAAGCATGGCAAGCCCTAAATTACCAATACTTCAAAGGTTCAGGATTTCAAACATTACCATTCAACTCTAACAAGTTAGATTGTCATAACGATACCAAAACCCCAAACATAACATCATCAAAGCATCAGACATTTTCTTTTGACTTCAACAATAACCCTAAGTAGGATAGGGTTTCACACATAATCAACAACATACCCTTAAGTTAGGGTTTTTCACAAAGAACCTTTCTAAGGTTCCACAAGAGTAATCAAAGGTATAAGGAGGGTAGATTTATCTAGTGATGAATCACCCAATCAAGAATCTTTAAGATTCCAAAAAGCTAGACACAATGATGTTAGTAATAGTTTATTAAGAATGAATATGAAGAGAGAAAAAACGTGTAGTTCAAAACATACCTCTTGTTTAACAAACCTTGTAGTTCCAATGCTTTACCTTGTGAGGCTTTTTTCCTTGAGTCTTTGGCAAGATTTTCCTAAACAAAGAAAATGTGATTAGCATTTAATGCAAAGAAAACTAGATAAGTAAGGAAAACTAAAAATGAAAAAGGTAATAAGATACTTATCTTTGAGGTTGGTGAGGGCTCCCTCCAAGCTTGAGGGATACCTATAATCTTAAGAACAAATAAAAATGTTTTTCCAAAGTATGTTAAACCTACAAATACTAAAAATCAAAATAAAAATAACTAAAGCTTAGATCAAAGACTTAATAGTGTAAGTCCCTTATATCCAATTCTTCAAGCTTAGTCTTCTTTGGAGATCCTTCTTCAACAACATTGGCTTGGTCTTTGCTTCTTTTCTTGTTCTTCAGATTGTCAAGACAGTCACTTCTATAGTGACCCATTTTGTGGCATTGGTAGCATTCTATCTTGGACATATCAACCTTCCTTCTTGGCCCTCTTGACTTCTTGGAGTGTCCTTTCTTGTCAGAAGCGGAGTATGCATTTGAAACCTTTTCTTCTTTGTTGTTGTATACTAATGAGATTTTCATCTCTTCTTGGGTGCAAGCATTCCAAAATTGCTCAAAGGTGGGAGCTTCTTTCCAATTATTGAGACTTGAAGCAAAAGAACTCCAATTAGGTGATAATCCCAATGGTTCAGTGATTACTAGCTTATTTTCGGGTACAATTTCATCTACGGCTTGAAGTTCATCTCTAATTCTAGATATCCTTACAATGAAGGAAGCCATAGTATCATCCTTTGTCATTTTTGTAGTCCTTAACTTATTCTTCAAACTTGCTACTTAACCGATGTTCTTGATAGTGAATAATTTTGACAGAGCTTCATACATTTATTGAGCATGGTCTATATTAAAAATGTATGGGACAAGATTGTCCTTAATGCTCTCTACCATCAGTGTCATAGCCAATATCTCTAATTCTCTATACTTTACCTTATCTGCATCACTGGATTCTTTGGTAGGTCTCTTCACCTTTCCTTTGCCCAAATCCAAGACCTCCTTCTTTTCAAGAATGAGGTCAATTCTCTTCTTCCAAGATTTGTAGTTTGATGCTCCTTCCAATTTGTTCTCACTCTTTATTGTGGTCAACATTGTCCTTGAAGATAGTGAGCTTCTTCTCTTATAAGAGCCCCTTATATGATCCCTTGATCAATCCTTTAGATTCCTTCTAGTAGATACTCAAAACTACCTTTTTCCTCCTTCTCCTTAGCTCTGATACCATGTTAGAAAATCAGAAAGGCAAAAATATTTTATTATATAGATAATTACTTGTAATTCTTTTATCTTTATGTTCTTCTTTTATCTTTTAGTTCATCAAGCAATTACCAAAACAATAACACAAGGACAACAGATGTAGGCGGACAGTAAGGACAAAACCCCTATCTCGGGGAAAACCCAGTCAACAATTCTTCCTTCAATAGTTTCTCAAGATAATCCAAGACTCTTTGACCCAGACAAAGACTTCCTCCACACCAAGCCAGCCCTCAATCCTTCTTGTAGATGATAACCCTTCAAAAGCAACTTTGACCTAGCAGCATCAACATGCAGTAGTAGCTTCGACCCAGTAGCAGCAGCAACAACAGCTTCGACTAGACTAGAAAAACTTCGATCTCCCTTGATACACCTCAAAAGTGAGAGAGAGTTAGCCCAAAATTTAGATTTTTGTGTCTTCTCTCTTCTTCCAAAAGCTCACACTCCTTTCCATCTCTCCTTCCAGCCCTTTTCCAACTTAGCACTTCCCAACTTCCAGCTTCAGATATCGAACTATATGTGAGAGAGTGAGATGCCCCAAATGAATTCAAAGTGCCTTGTATATATAGCCTTCTAGTGAGGTCGAATTACCCTTCTTGACGCCGACTTGATCTTCTTCAGGCCAACTTGGTTTGGAGGAGACTAAATTCATTTTTGACTCAAAACTAATTCTTTTTACATGATTTGAAAGCCCAAGAAGGGTCTCCTTGAATGTACAATGACTCTAATGACTCAGAATAAATCCTAGAAGTCCTCAATGGGGACTTTGACCTAAAACATGATGACCCAAGCATGAAGATCGTGCTTTAATAAGTCATAATAATAATAATAAATATTTTTTTCATTCTTTTGATAAATGCATCTCATTGTGACTCAAATATTTTTATGAAGACCGAACCTAGTTACATTTTTCAACACCCTCCATAACTCCAATCCAAGCTAGCTAGAGAATCTCATTAAGGGGATTCCAAGGAATTATCAGTTGTAGCTAATTCCCTCATTAATAACAATTACCACTTTGTATAGCCACAATTCCCACTTAATTTGCAATCATAGCTTTCATAATTCAAATTTAGTATACGCAACACACTCAAGTACAATTTCCCTAATTCCCCAAACGAAGGACAGAGTGTTGGGTGAATTCTCATTTTATAATAGGCTTAATTCTCTAATAATGGAATGGAAATCCCCTTCAAACTCCCCTCTAAAACCACTGAGGCTAAACATCCACACATTAATTCGCTTGCATGGCAAACATAAGGATTTTAGTTGCATGGTACGGAGGAGGCATATATCTCCTTCATGCATTAATACCCTGGGCTTAATTAAAATGTAATTACCTAATAATCAAGGGACATAATTAGGTCTTACAAGACTTTAGGTTGAAACCCACTAAGGTCCTTTTCCTTTGCCTACTTAAACCCCCTTGTTTTTCCCATCTTGTGAAGACATAGCCTCCATTCATTGTGTCCTATGCAAGACATAGCCTCCATTCATTGTGTCCTATGCAACTAGTGACATATTTTATTATTATTCAATGTTCAACTACAATTTTCACTTGTCAACTTATAGCCATTCATCATCTACATAACACTATTGAACTAGGGATCAAAAATGGGGTATTACATTATCAAAATGCATTGGCCACCTCACAATGGTGGATAATTTAAGATCTTGTACTAATGAACTATAGTGATGAGCCTCTAATAAGCCTAGATTGCCTACAAAGCTTCTAGAAGATACCACTATCTAGGTAGCATAGTTGCATCGTTCTACAAACTACCATTACTCAACTTGAAAGCTATCATGACATGAATGTCCTATCATGGTCACAATGATCTTGAAGGTTTGTTCATGATATTGTCCTCTATATTGAACATATTAGTAAATCCATATTGTTTCCCTTGAATTTCAAGATAATTGGTTGCTAACCTTCATTGGCATCAATGTTCACACCAATGAAAAACAAGCCCATATACAACTTTTAAAACTAGGTTTCCTCTAGAATCTATCCCTAAGGAGTGATCCCATAACTAGCAATGTGGAAATTGTACATCTGTGTTCCATGATTCCCTTAAACCAATAAACCTACACCTACGGTACACCTCACAAACTTGAGAAAAGGTTATCATCACTCGTCTAGTCCACTAATTACATGTACCTTGTTTATTGAGAAGTATACTTCATGTGTTACTTCATTGGATTTACGAATGATGTTATGGTCAATGAACATTATGATTTCCCTGCCAATATACTCTATTTCACTATACACTTTAAAGTTAGTAAATGCAAAATTTATAACACATATCAATTACATCACTAAAACAAATTGACCATTAAGTTTAATAACCCTACAAAGTAACCAAAGCATACCTGGAGAGCAAAGCAACCAAACAAGTTTGCAAACCCTACAAACAAAACAAATTTGCATCATTAAAACATGTAAGGCACATGGATCCACAATAGCAATAAATTGCAAGAATTGCTTTTACCAAAGAGCGAATTCAAATCTAGGAAGACAAAATAATTCATATAGTACAGAAAGAATAATTGTTCATTGTCCACAATGCAGAAAAATGGAAAGCTAATTCATTAAACTAACCATCATAATTTGTCATTCAATAACACCTAAATGGGGGAGAAACTAAACACAAACTAACATAAAATGTGCATGGTCTAGGACTTGAAACACATATACTAAGACTCCACAAAAACAAAAATTCCACAATTGCTCCATTACTTTTTACTCAAAAATTGCCTAGCTAAATGATTCAAATCAATAGCTTTCAGATATCTAACACATTTGAGTGACACTATTAGTTTTCATTTATCACTCATGATAGGATTGTTAATGATGGAAAAAATGTGTTATGAATTTATTATTATCTATCAGTTCAGGAATGCTTGGCAAACTCTTTGGGAAATGGGTTACGAATGGCTATTATAATATTATCAATCAATGGATAGTAACTATATTTGCTAGAGCTAAACAAAAATGGAAAAAACAACCACAAAGGGAAAGAGTGAAATGACTCTATGGTTGTTGGTTGTATTATTCCTACATTACATCTATTAAAGGGATAACCAATGCATGTGTTCCCCACACGCACACAAAGCCTAATCGATTTCATATTTCAACATACCCCCCCCCCCCCACCCACACACACACACTTGTAATGTTCACAAAGAACAACATACAATGCATCATATCCAACTAGAGACCATGTGTCATGTTCAATCTTCCGCTAAGCCAAGTTTCTCTTACCCCTCATATTGGATGAGACTTGCACTTGTGATTTTCATCATAACACTTGTTATTTTTTGTGACAAGATTCGAGCTTACAAGATGACATTGTTGGATCATTTAATGGACTGAAGATATATGTGTGCTTTGGCTTAAGGACATTGCTATTTTATTTTTTCTGAGTTGATGCTTTGGCAATTGACTAGAAGGTGTTGGATGAGATATCCTCATCGTGTTTTGATTGATGAGTTTGCATCATCCTAATGGTCGATATATTGATGATGTAGTGAGTTCCCTTTCTTAAACATTGATTACATGTTTGGAGTTTCAAGAAGTGTTTTCTTGGCATTACAACATTTGTTTAACCCTTGATGCATAGCATGGAGTAGGAACCCATTAATTTAAGCTCTCTCAAAGTTCCAAGAGTAGATAATCGTTGCTTCGTGTAATGATTAAAAGGGAACCTTTTTAAAGCCTTCATTTTATAAATTAAAGCTTGCTTTGCCATGGTGGGATGCCCTAGCACTTTGAATGTCTTAGTACCTATGGTTGCACCTTTGAAGAGTCAACATTGCTCTCTTGTGAAGCCCTACGCATGGTTATCTTTTTTCACATGGTTACGTACATTTCAATGATCATTGTCTTGTGATTGGAGGCTCTTAGTGTGAGCGTCTTGGCTCATATTTGTTGTGTTTATGCTTGGATAAGTATATTATGATGTAAAACATGAATATTAACCCCTAGATTGAGCATTCACCTTCATGCACAAATGTTGAGGTGGGTCACATTATTTACTTAACAGGAGGGACCATCCCCTTGGTCTTGAAATTCATCGAGTTGATTTCGTCAAATTTAAAAGGAAGGAGTAGAGAAGATTTATACTCATTGGATCTATCCACTTGCACAAGTTTTGAGGAGTTTTAAGTTTTAACCACCTCGGAAAAAATATTATTACTATTTGGAGGAGTTTAACTTTGTCAAACTTAAAAGGATGATTACATATTGAAGAAAGAATTTTTCTATCTTTCAAAGTTGTGAAAGGCCTAAGACCTTTGACCTATCATGCATGTGAAACAATCCCCCTTTCTCTTGGTCGCCCTATTTTGTACATGGTTTAGGAAAATCAACACACAGTTTTACAAATCAATTGATGGTTTTGGCTCATCACTTGAAGATTATTTATGAAATTAAACACTTTTGCACATTTTTTTAAGATGAGTTGGTTATGACATATGGACTCTAGAGGATTCATGAAGGTGTGCACATGGATCTAACCACTTTGGCACACTTCTCTAGGGTGCACCCCTACTCAAGGAGTATCATATTATTCACCTTGTCCAAGTGCATAATCATGAACATGTTTCAAAGGTTGCTCAAAGGTTATATTAATATTGATTGACACCTTTGCACACAGGTACAATGTTGTTACACATGTAAAAGAATGTTATTGTGTTGGTTTCATCATTTGAGTTTAAGTTGTTTGTTACACATTTATCGAGGACATCATACTATTTTATTGGGATCAAAACAGTAATTCATCCACACTTGTCACATTTGCTCACACATGGGAGATTCTTCTTGAAGGGCACACAAGTGCATGAATTCATTTCTTAGAGGAGGTTACATGGTCAACCACTTAAGAGTATGCATCCCACATTTTATTGTTATTCTTGGAAGTTGTTGCTCAACCATTTTCACTATTTTATTCATTGTTGACTTGTCTTGTGGAGTTGGTTACATAAGAGCATTATTATATTGTTTTTCATAGATATTTTATTGATTCTTCTCAATGACAACGAGAATCTCAACAACCTAACACTACTTTTAACAAAGTTGTTAAGAAGGATATTTTATTGTAACTCCTTGTAGAACTAATCAATCTAAGAAAACAGATACTTCTTTGTTATTGAGGAGATAGAGCTACAACCTATAAAAAGGTGTGCTCTCTCCAATTGTTGAAGACTATGGTTGGAAATTACTTGCATCAAATGTATAACGGTTGAAAATATAGGTAACACTATTACTAATCAAGAAGATTGTTCCTTAAATTAAAAGAGCTCATGTGTTGTTTATCTCCCTCTAAACCTTTGTGAGTGACTCTGCTTAATTTGAGCTATCCACATATTTACATGACCTTTAATAAACACAGCCTTCCTTCATATTTGGAATTACTCCTTACTCATATATTCATAATTAATTCTCTGCAATTGGTGGACAACAAGAATGATTTGTTATAGATTCTGCATTCACTCTCGATGTCTTAGTTGTTGCCATTAGCAGTTGATTCTTGACTTCACTTACCCCATGGGCTTGACACTAGTCTTCATCCTCCATCACACTTTTCATTAAATTTCTTCCTAAACAATATGTTTTACCCAAGCTATATTTTATAATCACCTTGAGCCTCATTGTACTAATCTTTAGCAATTCTCTTTTAGGGAATCCCTCCTTTAGTTGGAAAAGAGCAAACCTTCAAAGTGTGAGTAGGTTGTTATGGTTATATTGGATAACCCCTCCAAGTTGTCCATAGGCTAGCAGGCTCTTTGGGACATTAACTTTGAAGTGGTAATTTGTGAAGTAACATTCACCAAACAAAGAGAAGTTGCATGTCCTCTACTGTTAAAATTGGCAACTAGGGCCAAACTCCACCTTGGACAACTCATATGATGGAGATGATATTTTTATTGGATTCCTCTTTCCGAGAAGTGTAAGATTGATCTAAAGATCATCTCATTCTGACAAGTATAAATGGAATTATAAACTATGGACAAATTGTCAAGGTCGGCTAGAAGTCTAATGTAGGCTCATGAAGCCCAACAGACTTGTCTCTTCACCCTCAACATTGTGTATATATAGAGGAGTCATTTTCCTCATTTGGTCACTCATCACTCAGACATCTTTCTCTCTCTTCATTTGATTGGGTCGTACAAATTACAAGGCAGCCTATTCTTCTACACACTTGTGAATGTTTGGCTAAGATTTCCATTCTCTGCATTGACCAAGTTGCAGCCAGTTTTGACCAGCATTGACCAAGTAGTGTTTGACTTTGTTTGTCTGTGTTTTTGTGGAAATATCTCTGTTTGGGCAAGACACATATTTTGGTATAGAAACCGAGATTTTATGGGTTGTTTGACCAGTGTTGACTGCAGCAAGTTTGACCGTAGCATTGACCAAATTTGCCCAAGAAATACCAGACTCTTTTGGGTTGATTTGGACTATTTTTGAAGGTTGAGTTGACTGGGTTTGACCAAGCTCAATTGGAGGAGAATTTCTATTGGTTTGACTAGTGTTGACTTTCTTGTTAGGGCATCCTGTTGACTGCAATTTACTAGACTATTTTGACAATGTTTGGGCAAGTGAATTTTGTATATTGTACTCTCTCTCTTTGCTGAACGTTTGAAGAATAATAAGAAGATTTGATCGAAGGGTTTTCCCTGGCATCTGCCAAATATTGTCTCCTCTTGTCTTGGCCTGTCTTCTGCTTCTTGTTTATGTTATATCTACATTTACTATCAATGTTAATGTGATTGCTAATCTGGAAACTAATATTGGGCTAATAAGAAAAATTGAAGTAAATTGCTCTTCAGCATAGAACATACCATCGTTATCTAAAATTAACATGGGGTCAGAGCTAAGGTGAAGACAAAGCCCAAGCAAGAGTGAGAAGAGCAATCAATGAGATTTGTAAGACAAGGGCAAGATTCAATGGCCTCCTCATCTTACTTCAAACCTGATGACAAGCTCCATGATAAGTCTGATTATCATGCATGGAAGATGTGCCTTGATTTGACTTTGGAAGAGCATGATGTTATGGACTATGTGCAGGGAAAGATTATTGAACCTCCTTCAAATGCAATGGCTGCCGCTAAGACAAAGTACAAGAAAGGTGAAGTCAAAGCCAAGAAGATCATTAGGGATAAAGATTATTGAACCTCCTTCAAATGCATTGGCTGCCGCTAGGACAAAGTACAAAAAAGGTGAAGTCAAAGCCAAGAAGATCATTAGGGATAAAGATTATTGAACCTCCTTCAAATGCATAAGCTGCCGCTAAGACAAAGTACAAGAAAGGTGAAGTCAAAGCCAAGAAGATCATCAGGGATTCTATTCATAAGCATTTAGTTGCTTACATCTCCAATTTGAACACATCTAAGGAGATATATGACAAGTTGGTTGGCAATGCAAACCAAGTCCTCTTTCTCAAAAATAAGTTGAAGGACATAAAGAAGGGAAGAGGAGAAGATATCCAATCCTACTTCATGAGGATTAACGAAATAAAAGATGATCTTATTTCAATTGGAGAAATTATCGCTGATAGGGAGCTCACTCTCATTGCCCTTGGAGGTCTCCCTTGTGAATGGCATGTGTTCATGTTAAAATTGGCAACTAGGGCCAAACTCCATGTGGGTTACCTTATTTGGGACAGCTGATATTTTTCTTGGATTCCTCTCTCCGAGAGGTGTAGGATTGATCCAAGGATCATTTGATTTTGACATGTATTTATGGAGATATGAATTTGTTTATATTCTTAACAATTTGTCAAGGTCGGCCAACAAACAAATTAGTTATTTTTCACCCCCACCTTAACCTCAACGTTGCTATAAAAAGAGGAGACCTCATGGCTTCATTTCATCATCCCATCTCATCCTTCTCTCTATTGTTAGTGTACGCATTTCTGGGGTTGTCTCTCTCACATGTGTGGAAGGCCAAATTCTAATTTCTATTAGGGCAACGTTAACTAAGGTTGACCAAAGTTGCAGAAGGGTTTTGACTGCATTTTTGGACAATGTCTTCTCTCCTTGAGTGTGGATTGGGTTAGGATGCCTCTCCTAGGCAGGCCGCAGTTCTAGATAGCATTTTGGACCCCTCCTTGACCCTACGTTGACTAGCGTTGACAGCGTTAGGGCTGACAGTAGTTGACTGAAGTTTCACAGTGGTTTTCAGAGTAATTTAGGGTTGCTTCTCCTCGCTATTGGAGGCCGAGTTGTTTGGGTTGATGACCAAGCTTATTGGAGGTCAAATCTGACTTGTTTGACTAGCTTTGACTTTTTTGGTTAGGATTTTTTGTAGCTGTCATAAAATATCAGAATTTTATATTTGTACTATCTCTCTCTCTCTCTGCTGAATTATTGAAGAATATAAGAAGAATTGATCAAGGGTTTCCCCACATTGGCATTTGTCTCTGACTGGTGCCACATCGTGTGTCCTCTTGTCTTGGCTTGTCTTCTATTGTTTATGTTTATGTTTTATCTGCATTTTACTATCATGCTAATGTGATTGCTAATCTAGAAATTGATATTGGGCTAATAAGAAATTTGAAGTAAATTGCTCTTAAGCATAGAACATACCAAATTTAACAGTTCAACACTATTATCCTCAACAATGACCGAATTCTAGGTTTTGATTAATTGTTGACTAGACGTACTCAAGAAGAAACAAGGATGATAGAGGGAGACATGCCTTAAAATAGGAATGATCCTACTACATTCTTCGCTCATGCCAAAAGAAAGGACAATGTAGGTTCAAAGAAGCAATGTCAAGGAAGACCGGAAATAAAAGATGGAAGAAAGGGTAAATGCTTCATTTGTAACAGGTTTGGCCACTATGCCAGGCAGTGTCCTAATAGAAGGGATACACCTCGAGATGATGACAACCACAACCAAAACAATTTCAGGGGCAACAACAATCGAAGGAATGGCAGGTTCAACAACAAAGGAAAACGGAATGCTCCCGCTACTCAACTTGGAAATGGTCGACCTCCCAAAAGATCAAGAAACTCCAAGTACGATGAATCTAATGTTGTAGATGATCTGAAAATGAGATCTTAGACTAACATTAAGGTATTACAGACTCGTGCAGGATTTGCCTATATCACTTAGTGCAATGGATCGAAAGATTGTGAATAATATAGACAATGAGCAGTTAGAGAAACATAATAGACAAACACACGTAACACAGCAAATATTCAAGGAGTTCACCCAAAACTCTTGGGCTACGTCTCCTGCTGCAGCTTTCAGTGGTGACCTCTCTATTATGTCTTCAAGAGCAGAGTTTTTACAAATGTGAGCTCGAATTGAGTCTCAACACAATAGGAATAAAACAACATGGCTTTACTTGGATCCCCCAAGTCTTTTTGAGTACACAAACTCTCCCTCTCACTCTCTGTCTTTGTTTTCTCTGTCTTAGCACTGCCTGTCCCTGTCCCTGTCATTCAGTGGCTTTTAAGCCAAACAGCACTTGTCTATTCATTTTCCCTTTCGAGCTCTCTAGCTCCCGGCCTTTGTCTGCTCAAATCCCCTCTGAGTGTTAAACAATCATTTGTTAAACATCTTCAGGGAAGGTGGCCACCTGTCCTGCAATAGAAGGGACCATCGACGCATTTGAAATCCCCAAAATAGTCGTTCTCTGTTTACACAGAGAAATACACTAAAAATTCTGAAAAACCAGCAAAAACTCTTTCTATCGGACTTCAAAAATCAATGAATCCGCCCTAGACTCCTATCGGGTCTGCCTTTGATCGCAAATGCCCATGTGCTGTGGTTTCCTTCCTATTTGCAAAATACATTAAAACACTAAAAATCCCGACGAATGGCTTTATGGCGGACTTCAAATAATATACAACTGCATTTATAAACCCTTTCGGGTCCGGTTTTATCACATCGGACACATTTCCTTTGTAATTAGAATAAAATGGATGCACTTCAAAGTTTTGAAATTTTGGCACTAGTTAGGTTTCACATGCGGATAAGTGGTATAGTGGTATCAGAGTTTATAATTAGAATAAAATAGATGCACTTCAAAGTTTTGAAATAATTGGCACTAGTTAGATTAAAGAATGCGTAGATGGTTTGATTATAGATATGGATGGTAAGACATGACCTTTGTTATATATTGGTATCTATGTTTTAGAGCACTTTTGCATATATAATAATCCATACAAATCCTAAATTTTTTCAAACCATGTGAAGAAAAATAAAATAGGATTTGTATGGATTATTATATATGCAAAAGTGCTCTTCAATTGAATAAAGGTAACACCATTCATCTACAAGAAGTATTATATGTACCTGATCTAAAGAAGACCCTTGTATCTATCTCGACAATGGAGGACAAAGGATTCAAGGTGGCATTCATCGATGAAAAGGTACGTGTTTGGAAAAGAAATTTCAAAGAAGCATTTACTATTGGATTCAGGTTTGATACCTATATCAAGTTGGAGGAAGTCCATTGGCAACTATATCTTGCGAGACATCTCTTCAATCCGAACTATGGCACCGAAAGTTTGCTCATCTACATTATAAGGCTCTTCCTGATGCAAGGAAGATGGTGGCAGGTATGCTCGAATTTAAAATAGGACATGAAGGTGTTTGTCAGGGATGTGTCGAAGGAAAACATACAAGGAAGCCATTCCCCTCAAGTGATAGCAAGACTACCAACATTTTGCAATTGGTTCATTTTGACCTATCTGGTATGTTGCTTGTGACATCTTTGGGAGGAAATTTATATTATGCCATCTTTGTGGATGACTTCTCTCGCAAAACTTGGATTTATTTCCTGAAGAAGAAGGACGAAGTGTTCACATGGTTTCGCTCTTTTAAAGCCTTGGTTGAAAATCAAACAAGGAAGAAGATCAAAATATTGAGGACCAATAATGGAACCGAATATGAACCAAATGAGTTCAATGAGTATTGTAAATAAGTTGGGATTAAGAGACTACTACCGCATAATCTCCTGACAATTTGGTATTGCTGAAAAGAAGAATTGTTCTATTAAGAACCCACTCGTGCCATGCTTCATGATCAAGGCCTTCTGAAGTTCCTATGGGGAGAGGCTGTCAACACTGTTATGTATGTTCAAAATTGATGTCCTCATCAAGCATTGGACTCCAAAACTCCCGAAGAAGTTTTCACCAGTAAGAAATCCGATGTTTCTCCCTTTAGAATTTTTGGTAGCCCCGTGTATTTTCATGTGCCGAAAGAAAAGAGAAGCAAATTGGATGCATCTGGGAAGAAAGGGACATTTATGGTCTATAGTGAAACTTCAAAGGCATATTACAATCTATGTGCCCGGTCAAAGAGAAGTGGAGGTAAGTCATGATGTCACCTTTGATGAAGATGTTGCCATGGGGAGAATTAGGAACCTTCCTATTCCAAGGAAGGGCAAAGAAACAGATACAAGAAATCATGGAGAACCACAAATAAGTCGATGCCAGATGTTGAAGGACCAATGGATCCCATTTATCCACCTCCCCATCAGTCGTCCTCCTCAAAAAGGAGACCCTCATGGCTTAGGGAAACTCTCGAAGATGCCGAGAGACATATTGCACCAAGAGGGACATTTCGTGAAAGCAAGACGCCAAATAGGTACCAAGGATACTTAGCTGCCATGAGCACCATTGTTCAAACTAAGCTTTGCACATTCAAAGAGGTTGTGAAGCACCAAGTTTGGAAGGATGCTATGAACAAAGAGTACGAGTCAATTATGAAGAATATTGTCTAGGATGTGGTCCCTAGACCCAAGGAGAAATTTGTTGTCACCTCGAAATGGCTCTACAAGATCACGAATGGAGCTGATGGAAGTGTTGAAAAGTTCAAGGCCAGGTGTGTTGCTCGAGGCTTCTCTCAAAAGGAAGGTGTGGACTATGATGAGATATTTGCACCAATTCCCTAATATACCACCATCTATTCGATCATTGCCCTTGTTGCCTCTCAAGGATGTAATTTACATCAAATGGATGTCAAGACCGCCTTCTTTCATGGTTCACTTAAGGAGGAAGTCTATATAGAGCAACCTGAGGGGATCGAAGTTCTAGATCGAAAGACACATGTATGCAGCTTGAAGAAAGCCCTCTATGGGTTGAAGCAAACTCTCCCGGCTAGGTATGAGAGGATCGACAACTATCTGATGAAGCTAGGTTTTACAAGAAGTGAAGTTGATTTGAACCTTTACTTCAAGGTTGAAAATGATAGACCTCTCATCTTGGTACTTTATGTGGACGATCTTTTTCTGACATGTGTTGACCCTCTTATTTATCAATGCAAGAGGGAGTTGGCTTCCAAATTCGAGATGAAGGACCTAGGACTAATGCACTACTTCCTAGGCTTGGAGGTCTGGCAAAAGCCAGGTGAGATTTTCCTTTCTCAAGGAAAATACATTGTGAAGTTATTTGAAAGATTTGAGATGGTGGATTGTAACTCTGTGGCTACTCCGATGGAAATTAACTTCGACAAATTACGCAGAAGTGTTGTTGGGCCCGACTTGGGAAATCCTTCTGAGTCTCGTCAACTCGTAGGGGCCCTGATGTTCTTGGTGAACCCTCTTCTGGATATCCGATATATGCTTTGCAGTGAATACATTGAGTCAATTCATGGTTGTGCCCTGGAGATATCTCAAGAGATTCTTGGTAGCAATCCAATGTATGTGATACACTGTTGGGACTTTGAGGCTCCATGGTTATTCTGATGTTCATTGTGCTAGCAGTGTGGTGGATCGTAAGAGCACATCAGTATGTTGCTTCTCACTAGGTTCTGCTTTGATATCCTGGATGAGCAGGTAGCAAAAATCAGTTGCTTTAAGCACCGCTGAGGCCGAATATATTGTTGCTAGTATGGCCTCCTGTGAAGTTGTTTGATTGAGGAAGCTCTTTAGTGAGTTGTTTAGGCATGTGTTGGATTCCACAGTGATCTACTGCGATAACCAAAGTGGGATTCGTCTTTCTGAAAATCTTGTATTTCGTGACCGCTCCAAGCATATTTATATCAAGTACCACTTTATCAATTGAATTTAGTTCACATTGTTAGGTTTTGATGGTTTGGAGTAGCATCAGACAAGGGTTCTAGTCTCAAACAATGCTAAGAGGATAAGGAACATGAGATATCCAAAACCCATAAAAGGTTTTGTGAGATATGCTTTGGAAACAACTTAATTTAATTTGTTGTAATTAAAATATTTCCTAAGTCCAACTTAGGAAAAGTGGTAAATTAAAGTGAATTAATCAAGGATGTTTGAGATTGCTCTAGAGACTTTTATTGATGAAGTCTAATTAATCTTAGCCATTGATGAAGATTAAATCATGGTCATTGAAGGACTCAACGAGAGATTATAAGAGCGGTTCGAAGGGGCTAGGAGAAGGGATAAAGAGCATCAGTGGTGGAGCAACAGAGCAAGGCAATGTGAATTATCCAGTACACAATATTTAGAGGGGGTGGAGTTTGGGCCAAGGAAGCATTAGTGAAAGGATTTTGGCAGAAGACATAGAGACGATCGTCAGGGGAGATTTCCATAGAGATTTCTTGACTCAAAGAGAGGGTCGAATTCATCTGCAAGAAGACGTACTAGTTGGTACGAATTCTCCAGTGTGTAGATCTGGGCAGCAGATTGTTTTCCAATTGTCGGGAATTAGTTATGGAAGGTAGAGTGAGTTTTGCTAGTGCCAGTGCAAGATCACCACAGGAGTGCAAGATCAGTTAGCTCGAGATCTAGTCAACTAGTGCATGTTTCCAACAAAGCAGTTTTTTTTTGTGGGTGTAATTGATGGAGGTTGAGTTTGATTTTGCAAGGGAAACAGCGAGTGTCCAGGTCGATCTACCAATTGGAGTGCTAGAGGAAAAAACCAATGTTGCAGTAATTGTTATCGGGATATAATCAACAAAGGAAAAAATCGGAAAAAATCGTAAAAATCGAGAAAAAAAATCAATCAAAATCGGGAAAAAATCGTAAAATACAAAAATATTTATTTTTTTTCAATTTTGTTAATATCTAAAGCATCTACAGCATAAAATAAAGACATTGACACATAAATATGATAAAAGAACTAATATATAAGCTGTGTAATATCATTTATAGTGCTACATCACACATAACAGTGAATCATGTCCTAAATAGTAAATCTTGACTCCTGAGTCCCAACTCAGCGTCAAAATATCAACAAAAAAATATAATAATGTATCTCATATCATGAGTCATAATGTCATATACAATGAAATGAACCAAATAACTAAAGTCTAATACTACTGATTTCCTTTGCCCCTCTTGCAAGAAAATGCAATAGCTTTCCCTTTCCCTCTAGATGTAGATGCAGGTGGAGTTGCCAGTGGATTCTATTGTGCTCTAGAAGCGGAAGAACTAGGAACTACAGGAGGTAGACCACGTCCTCTATTGGTGACAGGGGTAGCCTGGGTAGGTTGTGTCACCTCCTCCTCCTTATAAAAATATCGGAGAAAAAAATTATTTTTTATTTTTTATGTTTTATTTTTTTCCCAAAAAAATCGAAATTTTTTCAAGTTATTCGCGATTTTTTTGTGATTTTTTGAGAAAAAAAAAAAAAGCGTAAAAATCGGGCGATAATATCGCCAAACTCAAAAAATCGCAATTTGTCGATAATATCACGATTTTCGCAACACTGTAAAAAACTTCAAATCTTTGTCAATTTGTGGCCAGCAAATCATTGTACTCTCTAATTTTGTTGAAGAATAATAAAACAAACCCTCATCTACTGCATCGGTTTTCCCTTCAGGGTTTTTTTGGTGACGTTAGTCCAAAATAACTGTGTTAATATGTGTGTGTGCATCTATTTCTCATTTCCTGTTTTATTTCCGCAACATATTTGATTTGCTGAAGATTGCAGTAGTAAGCTATTTGTTATTTGTTGTTAAATTAATTAACAAAAGACAAATAGATTGTATCAGTTAAAAGAATATTCTCTAGTTTATTATAATCATGGATTTTTCACATGGTATCAGAGCGTACTTGATCAGATATGAGGCTCGGAGGCGAAAGGAAGTGAGCTTGTGTAGTTTTAGAGGGTGATCTGAAGCACGGAATTCAGATTTGTGCAAGCCAAGCCAGGGATGTGTTTTACAAAGTAACAGGATCATCAGTTTCCAGATCCAGGAGGAGGAACGTTCGATATTGCTTCAAATTTGGGGCTACAAGTAGTTGTATTGCCAAGAGGTAATTCCAATGACCAGATCAATCAATTTGCAGAGTAGATCTGGGAGCATAGGATTTGCAACAAGGTTTAGTGTTGCATATATGTGCAAGGAAGGAAGGGAAAAGCACACCAGAGAGGGAATTTCCAAAAATTCTCAGAGAGTCTTCTCAGTTCTATTTTCTAGTGCAAGAAAGGAGACTGAAATTTCTGGCTACAGAAGGTTGTAGCAGACTTGTCAGTCCAGCCAATGTGAATTAAGGGTCAACAATGCATGTGCCAGATTCAGGTGAAGGACATCCAGAAGGTAGAGCGAGTTGCCCAAAAGGATAGTAGCAGGCACTACGAGTGCCGGGAACTTGGAAGGGCATTGAAGGCAAGTGTAGGATTAGATCTGCAAGTACAGGAGCAACTCTACACATTTCTAGCAAGGAGCGTGAGTGCATGCAAAGTTAATTGTTGGAATGTGAAGGGGAGTTCCAACATATAATTCTCCGGTATTTTCAGAGCCAGAGAAAGGCCGATTTTTCTACAGAAGGTGGCTAAAGCAATTAGATCGAATAGCCAGATTACCTACTTATTAGATCCGATGCAGTAATTCCATCTCCAGTTGTCAGATCTATATCCCAGAGGAGGTGAGAATAGCTTCAGAGGTTGAGGGAGGCAGCATATTCGCCGAATCTATTTTCCGGTAGCATTTCTCAGTGAGCAGTACCAACTGGAGGATCTAGTGCAGTTTGCACGATCCAATGCATGTTGCAGGCAGAGGGGTTGAGTTTGTTTCTGCAAAGGAAATTGAGAGTTTCCAGATCGATTGGTTAGTTGGAGGAATGAAAAATATCCAGTTATTTGAGTTCATTAGTTTCGTAGTTTTTGTAGATATGGTCGTATGAGGTTGCCAAAAGAGGTTGTGCAAGTTAGCGTGAACGTAGATCTGGGTAGCAAATCGACTTCCAGTGGTCGGATTCAAGTGCCAGATGAAGTGCAGATTGTCTAGTATGAGTTGTGTTAAAATTGGAAACCAAGGAAAACTTCATGTGGGTTAACTTATTCATGGCTGATAATATTTTTATTAGATTCCTCTCGTCGAGAGGTGTAGGATTGATATAAAGATCATCCTATTCCGATAAGTATTCATGGAGATATGAATTTATTTTGATTATGGAATTATTATCAAGCCGACCTACAACTCATGTAGGCTCAGAAGCCCAACAGTCGCATCTATTCACCCACCAACGTTGTGTATAAATATAAGAGGACTTTTCCTCATTTGGACTCACTCATCTCATCACATCTCTCTCTCTCTCTCTACTGCGCAGATATGAGTCTCTTCTCTACTGCACTGAAATGGGCCTCTCTCCCTCACACATGTGAAGCCGGAAGCCGCTGAATTTGAAGCTGCAACTACAGAAGTAAAGATTGACTTGTGTGGCCTAGAAGATCTCCTCTTTGGAACTGCGTTGTAGGTTCATCTGAACCTCCTCTAGAAGCCGAAACTTTTGGTGGTGGAATGAAGTCAATCCGACGGTCGGTTTGTGAGATATCGTCTGCCCTAGTTTGATAATAAAGCCGGTAATGTTGATGCTATCTAGGGTTTGCTACTGCTGATATGAATCAGATTTATTGTACTATTTCTCTCTGTTGAATTATTGAAGATAAAAGAAGATTTGATCAAAGGGTTTCCCCACACATTGTGGAGTTTGTGTGTGGCTAGCCGCCACATCTTGTGTCTCTTGTCTTGGCTTGTTTTCTGTCGATCGTTTAATGTTCTATCTGCACTTTACTTTATGTACATGTGATTGCTAATTGGTGGAATATAATAAGAAAAGGAAGTAAAATGTTATAAGAATAGAACATACCATAACTTAACATGGTATTAGAGCTGAGCTGAAGACAAAGCCCGAGCAAGAGCAAGAGCAATCACCGAAGAGAAGATTGGCAAGGCTATCCTAAAAGAACTATGAGGTCCTCAACACTCTTTCCTACCGAAGGTAAGCTCTATGAGAAAGCTGATTATCATAGATGGAAGATGTCTATCGATCTAACCCTGGAGGATCAAGGAGTGTTGGGTCACATGAGAGGCAATATTGTTGAGCCTCCATCAAATGCATCCGCTGCTACATGAAACAAATGGAAAACTGAAGAAGCCAAAATAGAAGATCATCTGGAACTCTATCGATAAGCGCTTGGTGCCCTACATCTTTAAATTGGACACCTCCAAGGAAATCTACGATAGACTGGTGAGTTTATTTAAAGTTAATGACGCAAATCAAGTTTTGTTTCTTAGAAATAAACTGAAGGAAATTAAGAAGGGTAAAGATGAGAGTATGCAAGCATACTTCTTAAGGATCACCAAAATCAGGAACGATCTCCTATCTATTGGGGAGGCTATCACTGACAGGGGAATGGCACTCACGACTCTTGGAGGATTACCATCCGAATGGTACGTGTTCATGGCTACTCTTCTAAACTATAATGTAATTCCTGGTTTTTAGGAATTAATGGCTAGATGCATTCAAGAAGAAACAAGGGTAGAAGAGCAGGAAATGCCCTTGTCTAAAGGTCCTCCTCCTGTCTTTTCTTCTCATGCAAAGAAAAGAAATAATTCCGGGACTAAATCAAAAGGAAAGGCTGGACCTAAGGCTAGAAGAAAATGACAATGTTACATTTGCAATAAAGCAAGTCACTATGCAAGGGAGTGCCCTAATAGAAAGGACTCACACCGGGTCGATGATCAAAATCCCTCTGATGGCAATCAAAGGAATGACAAATTCAACAGCAAAGGTAAGAGGAGAGTTGGGAATCAAGGAAGAGAACAAGCATTCAAGAAGGCTAGAAAGTCCAGGATGTATTAAATGCACCTGACCTCAAAAAGAACCTAGTGTCCATCTCGGCAATGGAAGATAAAGGCTACAAGGTAACCTTCAGTGATGGCAAGGTATGTATATGGAAAAATAATGTTAAAGATGCCTTTACTCTCGGGTTTAGTGTTGATTCATTATATCAGGTCGATGGAATTCTGTTAGGTGTCATGTCTTGTGACACAACTCTTCAGTGCGAACTTTGGCATCGGAGGTTTTCCCACCTTCATTACAAAGCTCTACCCAATGCAAGACATATGGTAACAGGGATGCCCGAATTCCAAGAAGAGAAAGAAGGTGTATGTTTGGGATGTGCCAAAGGAAAGCTCAAAAGGGGACCATTCCCTTCAAGCCAAAGCAAGACCTTTGATATATTACAGTTGGTTCACTTAAGCATATCTGAGGCTGGCATTAAGAGGGAGACTACTACACCACATACTCCTGAGCAGAATGGTGTGGCGAAAAGGAAGAACCATACGATTGTGGAAACTATCTCTATGGGTAGATGATGTAACAATGTCTGATGTGGAGGAACCCATGGATCTTACTTATCCACCCGAGCCTTCCTCTTCTAGGAACAGGCCTTCATGGCTTAGGGGGCTACTTGATGATGCTGAAGGACATGCTGCACTCTGACAAATCTTTCATGAATGTAAGAAACCTAACAGGTATTAGGGATACCTAACCATCATGAGCACGATTATACAAAATGAGCCTTCATCATTCTCAGGTGTCATCAAGCATTAAGAATGGAAGGATGCCATGACCATAGAGTATGACTCATAGTTGCGGGGGAGCGCCCCCCCCCCTCGAACCCGCTCCCGAAGCGCGCTCCGGGCGGGAGCGGCTCCGGAGCGGCTTGGGAGCGCGCTCCCTAAATCGCTCCCGGGCGAGAGCGATTTTCGGGAGCGCGCTCCCTTCCAAAAAAATTTCGCTCCCTGCCGATTTCGGGAGCGACCTAGGGAGCGGCCGCTCCGTCGCTCCCAGAGCGCTTTTTAAAGCCCGAGAGCGATCGGGGAGCGATCGCTCCCGGGCTTTAAAAAATCGCTCCGGGAGCGGGTCGGCGGAAAAAAATTCCGCGGACCCGAAAAAAACTAAAATTTTATAAAAAAAAAATTGTTTTAAAAGGCCCTTTGGGCATAAAATCATTTCATTGTGAATGTTTGAAGAAGTTGAGGAGCAAGGGCAAGAGTTTGGAGCAAGGAGCAATTGCTGAAGAGCGAGGAGCGAGGAGCAAGCCTGTAGAGATAAGTAACTTAACAATTTAGCTAATCTAGCTAGTTTAATTTAGTTAGGTAGTAATTTAGGGAATTTAATTTAGTTTATTGAGTATTAAAATTATGAATTGCAATTAAATTAATAAATTAAGTTAATTAATCCCAATAAATGAAATTAATTTGCAGATTGTTGAATGAAAACCCTACAAACATCAAACACCATGGACCTCACCATATTTCTAGGCATTTTCCTCTTCCTGGTCCCTTTTATGGTTATTATGGTGGTGGAGAGTAGGAAACGGAGGGGCCAAACTAGAGAGGGGGATGAAGAAGCTGGAGAAAGTGAAATGGGTGAAAACCCCGGTGAGGAGGAGCTGGAGGAGGGTGAACAGGGCACTCAAAAGACTAAACAAGACCAAACCCCATTGTGGAAATATGTTCACAGGGCTGAAACAGGGAGAGGGGGGGGAACCACTAAATTTCATTGCCCCCATTGCAACACTGATTACACAGGTTCATACACCCGTGCTAGAAGACACCTCTGCGGGAAAAAGGCCATGGGATGGAGAGAAACAAATAGGAATCAAAACTTGTGCAGCGGTGTCAACAGCGGATAGAGCCAAATACATAAGGGAGGAGGAGGAAGCCCAATACAAATCAAAAAAATCAAGGGTTTTCTTTGAACCAAGCTCACAATCACAAAGAACTCCTTCAGCATCCTCCCAAGGCAGTGGATATGGAGGCTCAGGGTCATCATCTTTAAGGCGTAAAACCATATCAGATTTCCTTGATGAGGGGTGTAGGAATGATGTGGATTCAAAGGTTTACAGGTTTCTCTATGCATGTGGGATACCATTCAACGTTCTTCGTTCACCTTATTGGCACGAAATGGTTTCGGCCATAAATGATGCCCCTAAAGGATACAAGAGCCCTGGGTATGACAAGGCAAGAACCGTTGGCCTTGATAATGAAAAAGCAAAAATATCACATTCTTTGAATAGAATGACAAGTGCTTGGACTGAGCATGGGGTGTCCATCGTATCTGATGGATGGGCAAATGTAAAAGGCAAGCCATTGATAAGTGTTCTTGCTGTGTCTGTTAATGGTCCAATATTTCTAGCTGCACATGATTACTCAGACAAGTTCAAGGCCGCCATCAACATTGCAGAAGCATTACTTGAAACAATTGACCGTATTGGTCCATACAATGTCATCCAAGTCATCACTGATAATGCTGCTAATTGTAGGGCAGCGGGAGCAATTATTGAGGACAAATACCCCAATATATTTTGGTCTGGATGTTTGGTTCACACATTGAACCTTCTGTTGCATGATATTGTCAAGAACAAAAATGAACAATACCAATGGATTGGTGATTTGTACAAAAAAGGCAAAAAAATGATAAAATTTATTACAAATCATAGCAATACCCATGGCCTTTTCCGCAGTCACTCGAGATTGGAGTTGTTGAAGATTGCGAAGACGAGATTTGGTAGCTATTACCTCACCTTCAAGCGCCTTTTGAAGGTAAGAGAGTCAATGGCTAGCATGGTATCAAGTCCACATTGGCAGGTATTGAAGGAAAGGGCTACAAATGCAGCTGACAGGGGAGGTTTTGAAATGGTGGAGGAGGCCGCTCTTGATGGGCAATTTTGGACAAGTGTGAGGCAAGTTTTGGATTTCACCAAGCCCATTTATCACATGATTCGGTTTGCAGATACAGACAAACCAGTGATTGGCGAGGTGTATGAGCAGATGGACACCATGTTGGGGCAAATAAAAGATGTTGTTCATAACAGAGATCCCAACTTGTACAAACTGATTCACGATTGTGTGTGTGAACGGCGGAATAGACTTAATCTTCCACTACATTGCTTGGCGTATATCCTTACGCCAAAATACTACTCTACGTCTTGGTTGGGCCAACCTGCAGCAGGGGGTGGGGTTAGGACCAAACCCCATTTAGATCCAGAGGTAACTAGAGGATATCTGGAAGCATTAGAAAAATTGGTACCTGACAGGGAGGAATGTGCAGCTGTGCGCCTTGAAATAGGCATATACTTCAGTGGCACTGGTTTGTATGGTAACTT